>JARJDW010012363.1:0-13526 GCA_030264715.1 Adinopsis sp. GC000173
GATAATACACAATAACACACCACCACCAAGCGTGTTATCACTCCACCATCAACATTCGATTAATGTTTTTCCCCTCCCAACAACAACAACACCAGCAACTTATTAATACTTTTACACCTACATACTATTATTAAATTGCGTTGCGATCACACCGCCGCCGTTTCTGGACGACGAAAAAAATTTACATATGTAGATTAATAATGCATTGTGCGCGCATGCAAACCGAACATATTTTCATTTTTCTCATGTGTGATAAATTACGAGCGAACTGGTAATTAATTTACCAATCGATATTATATTGCATTTACTACAACATCTCTCCTAGTACATAGTATGATATTTAGGTACAACAATTTTTATTTTTTATATTACATATTAGTATTCCACAGCAGAATGTTACGTTTTCTGACGCTGTCTTGTTGGGTAGCTGAGACACGTACTTACATACGCTGCTACCCACCCGCCTTGCGTCTGAAATATTAAAATAATGATTATTATTTGCACAATGCGGCTGCATTTTTGTGTGGCGGTAGTATTGTAGTATACACCTCCGATTAATAAATGAAAAAGCCATTTAACACGCAATTAATTTTAATTGGATTTTTTTGCGTAGGATGCTACATAAAAACCAGCAGCAACATTGTGTGATGTATACTGAATTTTTGTGTAAGATTTATGTTTCGATTAAACGATATTATTTTGCGAGTGACATCGTCGTTCGTATAAGTGCGGGCGAGTTTTGCTTGGCGTGCAACTTTTTCGCCATCGGTGCACAACTTTTCCACACCGCGCAAGTTGGGAAAATGTACCAATTTGATGACGTCTTTTATCTAGTTCTAGATTTTCCATAAAAGTTTTCTTATAAATATTTGTCTGCATTCTCTATTTTCATCTTTTTCCAACACTATTCTGATTTTTATCTAGTCTTTCAATACTTTAATTTAGTCCTAGTAAACATTAAATCGAATTTCTAATATGAAATTGTGTATAAAATGTGCCGTTTTGAGTTGATTTTATCCCATTTAGCATAAAATTGCTTTCTCTACTTTGAATTTGTCTGATACCGTTTCAACTACAAAGTCTATGAATTGGATAACATTTTGATCTATTCCTAGATTTTCTTTCACATACCCTTATATAAAATATCTGGACCCGAATTAGTTCAGTCCTATAGTAGTAAAGTTAAAATTGAATTTTTATGCATTTTAACATCTTTTTATACTATTATTTTGAATTTTTAATATGAAATTCGCCTAAAATGTCCCATTTTGATTTGATTTACTTCCATAAAATTGCTTTCTCTATTTCAATACACTTTCTAATTTTAGATTCAGTCTTTTAAGATTTGATAACATTTTGATCTATTTCTAGATTTTCCTGCAACATATACCCTTCTTATAAAATGTCTAAGCTTGATTTGATTTAGTTCGAGTAGTAGTAGGTATAAAATTGAGTTTTTACGCTTTTTAACCTTGTTTTTACTATATTGCCTTAAATTTTTAATATCAAATTCGAATTTTTTTCCGTTGACTTTTCCCAACGGAGCACAGCGAATACATATAAATTTCTGTAAATTTTTGCAAGGGAGGAATGGGCTGGCCAAACTGGAGCCTTAAATTTGAGTGCGGGCCAAACTTTGGTCTAAATTATTTATAGCCAGTCATGAAATTACAAAAACAACATATCTGGATGATAAAAAATAGGGTAGATTATGTAACTTATATAATTTTGTCCTTAATTTGTTACTCTAGAATCCAGATTATTTAAAGCTTACTGGGTTTATTCAAGTTTTTTACATTTTTTCAACTACTACCTTTACTAATCAATCTTTTCATGTTTTGTTCGCAACATTTTTGGTTAGAGAAGCGTCCAGAATGTGTGTGAATTCGCAGGCCTTTCAATATTTTCGAAGAGTATTGATTTTCCATTATATAGCAAATTTATTCCGAGTATAATCATATTAATTCGCTTTTAGTTATTATCTTCAAACATGGCCTATTACACAAATAATATTAATTAAAACCATAAATTTCAATTATATTATAAATTCCAATTCGTTTATTGTATATCTGCCTAGATACTATATACATTTTCTTTTCTTATACTATATACAAATCCGAATTTCGAAATTGCCTTCGAATTTGTATAGCTCCGGCCATTTTCCACCAGCGCAAGGTAAATCAAGCGCCGTAAACACAGTTTTTTTTTCAATTCACTGTGCAGTGTGTTTGCTTGTTTACGTCGCAACAATGGGAACTATCGACTGCGAAGTAATCCCACCTAGCTGCCTAAGCAAACAATAACATTTCCATGCTCGTCGTGTGCGTTGTATTCTATGTTTGTGTGTATGTGCAACTCCGATTTTATTATTTCCATTCCCTCCGATAAAGCTAAGCTCGTCTACGTAACCAAACTATCTAGTGCTATCTTTACAACTGTCGCTTGATTGTTTCATTTAACCGATTAGATAATCACCTATCCGCGTTCAGTGTACGTGTGCTTCTTCCAGAAAAATTCTAATTACTGTATACTCCCGTTTATACGCTGTACCAAAATTCTAAAGTTCACATTATATCAGTATTTTCAATTAGATTTACATTTTTAAAATCATAATTTTCTAATTTGTTTCTTGTAGGTTTTTAGTTATGAGAATTATTCGCGAGAGTCTACTGCATTTAAATTTACTTGACGTCATTTTTAGGGTATATACATAAGATTTTAGTTGTTTTCGCAAAGGGAGTTAGCTAAATGGAAAAGCTGAAAATGCGAAAATTGCGACAGAAAAACTTGGGCGAAAGTTGTCGAGACAGTTTGATGAATAATTGCCAAGCTACTCTTATAACTTTGTTGCTTAAAAAACAATGTAATAATTATTACGCCAATTTTGGCTTACTTGCGTGTACTTGCATACATTAACGAGCTAGAAATATTCATTTTTATCTAGTTTAATAATTAATTAATTTTGTGGTCGATACGCGACATAAATTGAATTTGTCTTGACATCATTTTGTTTACTATATTTAATTCGCGTACAATCCAATATAAGTTCTATTTGATTTACACTTGACTGCAATATTGATTTCCCGCCCCCCTAAACGGACAATATATTCTAAAGGCATTAGCAACAACGCGTATATTTTACAAATTCTAAAGGCGGCGTAGTGTTTTTGTGTGTCTTGGACATCGTCATGACTTGCAAGATTTATCAGCGCGCGTAATTAGTCGGTTCGACACCATCGCTGATTAATTGATTAATGGCCGAAATGGAAATTTTTTTCTTGCTATTTTCGCATTGTTGTCGCGCAAAAGCTTTGCCATTCGTTATAAAATGCCATCATCGCAACGGAACGATTTATCTTCTTCGTAAGGTGGTGGAGTGTACTTGGCATCACTTCAAGAACGCGCGCCGCTTCCCTTTTAAGTTTTCGCCGCACTGGCAATATAATTATTAGGATGGGGGGCTTGCTGGAAACTTTCCGAAAAATGAGGGCGCGCGCGCGCGCGTTATCTCGGCGTCCTTAAAAAAATGGGGGAGGTAAAAGTATATATATGTGTATTTATTGCAGTGGAACGTGCCGGCGACGATTTGGGTCACATGCAGTATATAATGTAGTAGTAGTAGTCAGTGCGCGCGGCCAAATTAATTAATATTATTTGCACGACATCATTTTTGCTCTCTTGCGCGCTGACGAGCGCATGATGAATTGTGGGTCCCCGCATCGAGTTGATTAAAGTTGTATTATAATTATAATTAGGTCGAAAACCGCGCACGGTGGTGGCAAACCCCTATTGCTATTAAAACAAAATTACGCGTGAAAATATATTTTCTCTAGTTGTAGAATAGTTTTTAGTGATCAAGTTACTATTGTAGAGTCTGCACGAACTCTTAAACATAAAATTTAGGGTGGATTTTTATGTGGGTTTAGAAATTTTTGCGATTTTCTTCTTTGATTTTAAAGATTGTTGAGAAAATCGTAAAAAGTTGATCACTAAAATTTGGTAGACACACGAAAATAAAATATATTTTTGTTTATTACATCTTCGCTTAAAACCATTAATTTCCTTATTATCCACTTGATACAAAGAAAACAAATTAAAGAAATGTAATAAATCTAAATAAATTGCATTTTACGACAATTAGAAATTGCGCTTGAGGGCAGCAAACTAAATAAAAAGCATGCGAGTTGTCAAGAAATTGGAAAAAAAATTTATTATATCTATACATAGCATTTTATACATTTTTTATGTTTTGTAATTTATTTTACGAGAGAGAAAAAACATTTTTCAACAAAAACAAGAAACCGCACACAAAATTTACTCCTTTGCCAACATGTAAAATTTATTCTCTGCAGTAGATAGATATACATACATACAGAAAACAAAGTTGATAAAATAATAAAGAAATAATATTTATCTGATTTTAAATTCAAATAAGTACAAATTACATCCCCATTAAAAATGAATTTATCGTGCGCGAAATAATAATATTCATTTGATGGACCTTGCGCGTTTTCGATTCCCGATATACAATAGACGAGAAACTTTGCGGCGGGGCATGAGCGTGCTGTGTGCAATACCGCCGCCACCACAGCCGCAACCCTTTTTTTATTTTATATATACGAGTATATATTATTTCGTACAGCGAAAAAATATTTATTTAGGTCGAGCATTCGCCTAGTTTTATCTTATAAAATATGCAGATAATGCTTTATAGACTTGCACGCAATTTTTATGGCATTATAATGCATATTAATAGCATTTTGTTGACAGCCAACACATTGCTGAAAAAATGACTTTCGGTAATCTGATTTATATTCTTTTGCCATTGTTGTGTTGTTGTTGTTGTTGTTGTTGTTGTTGTTGTTGGTATAATACGTTTGTCGAGAAACTGGAAATGAATGATAACAACGGCACGACATGAAAATGCGCGCGCCCAGCGCGTTTCTTGTTCGGAAAAAGTATAATTAATAACTGTATGATTAGTAGATACTCGAAATGCGTTTTCTTTTTTCGCGTACGTTTTTTTTTTATAATATTTGATAAGCGCAGTTATCTTATCATTTATATTTTTCGAATCAACATGCACGGCGGTTTAATACGAGATCTGGTGCGATTATTGTTTTATTATTTTTTCGCGCTGCGCGTAATTAATATGTGTGCTGGTCGACGTTTTTGTTGTTGTTGTTTATGGTTGTTGTCGTTTATATTGTGCCTGCACCAAACCTAATCACCACACAAACACACATACCTACACAAAAGAAAGGAAACAGCACAGGCACAATGACCAGCCTTTGGACGGAAATGTTTGAGGCGGCTGCACTTTTCGGCTATCAAACATCGTTTTCGTGCGACTTATCGGCGGTTCTAAATCATTACACCCAAGGTAAAAGCATTACTGCCATATATGTACGAAAAAAGCATTTTTAGCTTTTTTATATATAAATAAATTATTGATAACGTGCGAAAATATGATAAATTTTGTTAATATGTGTATGTGTGTGTGCGCGCTATTTCTAGTCCGCCGGCGCATATTTATTTACCCTAATTTACTTTTCCCAATCGAAAGAACAACAATAGTAGTAGTAAATCTTCAAGGTGTGGTACTTTAAATAAACCAAAGGCGTGTTAAAAAACAATTACTCGTTTGGAAAATATGCATATAATAATACATACTATAATTTTTATTTGTTTAATGAGCATTTTGCCGAAAATTGAATAATAAAATAAAAACAATTCCATTCTTGCAATGAATCATTTTTTTGTTGTTTACGTATATAATCG
The DNA here is from genome assembly GCA_030264715.1 of Adinopsis sp. GC000173. Classification (NCBI taxonomy): domain Eukaryota; kingdom Metazoa; phylum Arthropoda; class Insecta; order Coleoptera; family Staphylinidae; genus Adinopsis; species Adinopsis sp. GC000173. Next base: position 5,782 of record JARJDW010012363.1, read on the forward strand.
GTTTGATTAATTCTCCACCATTATTGCGAAAATATTGATTAGAACACTTTAAAAAAAATGTACGTTTTATTTATAGACTTGCAATACAAATTATGTCGATTTTTATAAAAATAACTAATAATGTTTGTGTTTTATATACGTTGTATAAATCTGTACAAAATTAATCCAACTTGTTAATTACCTATATTAATTTCTAATCAAACTTTCCTCTTTATTTGAAAGGATGTTTATTAATCATCTGCTTATTTTCATTGAAAATAAATTCATTCAAATCAGTTTTTGCATCAATATTAATTAGATTACTTTAAAATAGTCAAATTATCGATCTTTATCAAAATCTAAAAATGTACATAGATATTACACATGGTAGTGCCTTGGGATGCTACTAGTTTTTAGAGGTGTCTCACGAAATAAGCTTCATAATTACTTGCAGTCTTAAGACAGTGATTCACAAGGGGGAGTCTCAAAATACTTCAAAACTGCATTATTAATTAGATTTAAACTTGTCTTACTTGGGAAAAGCTCAATTCAAAAGAGACAAATAATTATTGATATCATAATTTTATTATATAATACAGATTATAAAAAAAATTGCTGAAATGAACCCCAAACAAAATTAAAAGTTTAAATCTAATAACATTTTATATCTAACTATGCGGGTTATTACATGAAGTATGGTAGTGAATAAAAATTTGTATTCAAACAGGATGCAACGACATGAAGAAGAAGTTTTAAGTGATAAATTACTACATTTTTAAGTAATTACTTTTTTTATATGTAAAATCCAACTTGCATACTTTTAATTTAAAATCAAAGTTTTTTTTTCTCTATTTGAAACATCTGTTTAAATTCATTGAAGATTCAAATATAAGTAAATTCTTTTTTAAACGATGATATACATCAAGACATTGATTGAAAAGTTTGTCAAATCAATTTAGTGATAAGCCAAAGGCCAAGACGATCGTTAATCATGATTTTTAATCGCGCAATCCTCTATCTATTTTCTTAAATTTCATACACATAACCGGCATTGTGCAATGATGACATGCCAAACGCTAAACGATCGCATTGTTCGCACGTAATTTGGAAATTAGCGGCAGCAACCGAAAAGCGGATTATTAAAAGCGCGCAGCTCACTTAATTCGCTAATGACTCATTTGAATTACGCGTCGAGGAAGAATTAAGGGTGTGGAGTTTTGTGTTTCTAGCCATCTTACGCCCTACTTTTTTCTCCCACTTCACTATCAACGGAGGGCGCAAGTGTTACTAAATTATGCAGGTTGCGACCTATGCCAAAAACTTTCTCGATGGTGCCTTAATTTTTCATGCGCGCATATTTTTTGTCGTCGTCGTCGTTGGAAGAATGGGATGATGGGAAGTTTACTGCCCGCCTAGTTTTCGTACTTTGCATAGAGCACAGAAACAAAGTTTTTTGCGCTAAGAAATTAATAAGAAGCGAAAAGTTTTCGGGTACAATGTGTTGTCGTCGTTGCTGTAACATGTTGTTCAACGTGAAATTATCGTTCGATTTTCGCCAAACAAAAAATATTAGTTTTTATTTTTAACACTAATTTTGTTATCGTGATGTATTTAAGCAAATATTAAATAGGTGTATCTATTTCTAGCGGCGATAAGGTGATAAATTCGCAATAATAATTCGAGAACATAATTGTAAAGCACAGCGTATCGATCCTTCCATTTACGCAAAAAGGAAAACATCGCAATTTATAATTTCATTTGAGAGAAGAAAATTCAATACACATTAAATTTCCTATAAAACGACAGATGATTAGATACTTTGTGGCGAAATTGGATTTTTTTTATACGTATCGTATTTTGACCTACACGTCGAATTTAATAGAAATATTTATAGATTTATTAAATTTTGGCAGCTAATTACACGAACTGCTTGCTATTATTAAACCCGCAAAATTTAATCAGCGCCAGCGAAATACTGCTGCTACAGAGTATGGAGGTGTCGTTAATTTTCGGTAACATAAAATATTAACGATTATTTTCCAGTAGCAAGCAACCACCTCCAACACGAATTAGTAGTATTAGCTGGGTAGCTATTTTTAAAATGTAATATAATTTAATACAACTGTATATAGCTTGACGTTTCTAACTAGATTTCCTTCAGCGAGGGAAAAGACGGCAGCGGACGTCTGCTTATAGACGGAACGAATTGATTTGCCAATTATTTCGTCGCTTTATTGACAACAAAAATAAATAAATTGATATAAATTTGCCTTTGCGCTTTTGAGCAATAAAATGTCTATACAGAAAGAGTAATAAATAGTTAAAATTTAAGATTTTAAAGGTTATGGTCTGAAAAGTTTTGGGCTCTATCTGAATTCATCAATCGTTCTCTCATTTTTGCGTTTCTACTGATTGTTTACGTATTTTATTGCATTTTTTACTATTTCTCAGAATTTGTTGTAATTTTCCTTACTTTTCCACCTTTTTGCGTTTTATTTATTCGTGAAAAATTGCATCAAATACAAGAAAGAGTTGAAAAGAAACCCAACAATGCGAAAATAACTTTTCACACCATCCACATACATTTTTTTTTCAAATTAAAGATAAAGATAGCGTTGCAAATCATCATAGTTCTGTGATTTTTACTTTCGCCCAACTTTTCTGCATTTTGTATGCAAAATTATTAAAAACAAATTGAGATTTAGCAATTGTTGCTGGAAAGTGCTGGTATTGGATGAAGTACGGCAACAAAAGTCATTATACGAATTTGAGGCAATGAAATATGTACACCAATTTCAAACTTCGTTTTTTATCATTGTGATCAATGTAAGTATGAGTTTTCGTAATGATTCAAAATCACACAATTGCGTTTCCGTGCGACTGTAGATTATTGTCCAACCCTCTACATATGACGTTTCTAACGGAATTACATACGAAAGACATTATTGAATTGATTCATCGAAAAAAAAGCAAAGATTAAACTTTAGTATTTGTTTAAATGTGACGGCAACAAACGTGGTTACGCATCGCAATTGATATAAGAATTTGCTTTTCGCCTTTTGAGCAATAAAATGCGTGCATTTGTATGTATTTACATGCAACATATTTTGAAACTTCTTTTTTATCAACGTTAAAATAAAATGTGGTCAATGTGTATATGAGATTTTGTAATGATTCATAATCACACATTTTCGTTTTGTTGTTGTTTCGTTTCATTCATTCCGCAATTAATTTCAAATGAAAGCGATTAATAGTCTATTTGGTTGTTTGTATGTTCCAGTATTTCCCAATGTACCATCCCAGCCTGGAATGCCATGCCAAGGCGAAGACCGTAAGTGAATCTTTTTTTCTCTATTTATTTTTAGATTTGTAAACTTAACCTATAAAGTCGATTCATATTAAAAATGTGTACTTGCATAGTGTGCAATTCGATTATTTAAGCAATGATAACCGTAACGAGTCTGTTTAAGATTTTAGGTGCTTATAGAGACTTAGATTCATGATACGTTTGCGTCCAAATTGTAAATTTTATTTATGTGTTGTTTTTGCAGGGAGTATATATAGAAGGGGCGCAAGACGCTGGCGTAAACTTTATAGAGTTAATGGGCACATTTTTCAAGCTAAACGATTTAATAGGGTAAGATTTAGTTTGCGGTTTATTTTTTGTTTACGTTATACTAATGCCTTGGATTTCTCTTCTCTTTTCCCTTTTTTTATCGCCGTGTCGTCGTGGTGTGGTTGTTGTTTGTACAACAGCGAGCGTTCTGTGCCTTTTGTCGAGATCGGATTTGGGGCCTTGGCAGGCAGGGTTTCAAGTGCATCCAATGCAAATTGCTTGTGCATAAAAAGTGTCATAAGTTAGTTCAATTTCCATGCACCAACGAACATGTTGAGCCTATTACAAACGATGATAATAGTAGAGATGCTCAATTATGCCAGCCGCACGAATTGGTCAGCGATTATCCCGTTTTGCCTCCAGATGTTACAGGTAAATAAAAGAAATTCATAATTAATAATCATTACACGATAATATTACAGGCGATTCCGTTCCAGTTGATGATCCGGCGCAGCCTGTCGATGATTTGGAGCCTGGATCGCAACGGCAATATTCACTAAAAGACTTTGAATTGATACGCGTTATTGGTAGGGGATCGTATGCGAAGGTGTTGATGGTCGAATTGAAAAAGACAAAGCGAATTTATGCCATGAAGGTTATCAAGAAGGCGCTCGTAACCGACGATGAGGATATCGATTGGGTGCAGACGGAGAAACACGTTTTCGAGACCGCATCGAACCATCCATTCCTCGTCGGTTTGCATTCGTGCTTTCAAACGCCTTCTCGATTATTTTTCGTTATTGAATTTGTACGCGGCGGCGATCTAATGTTTCACATGCAACGACAGCGCCGTCTGCCCGAAGAGCACGCTCGCTTCTACGCCGCCGAAATATCGCTGGCGCTCAACTTTCTGCACTGCAAGGGAATTATTTATAGGGATTTGAAATTGGATAACGTATTGCTCGATCATGAGGGACACATTAAACTAACGGATTATGGAATGTGTAAGGAGGGCATTCGGCCGGGCGATACAACATCCACATTCTGCGGCACACCGAATTACATTGCGCCGGAAATATTGCGTGGGGAAGATTATGGATTTTCAGTTGATTGGTGGGCTTTAGGTAATAAATAACATTTCCAACGCCATGTTCATTTCTATATTCATTAACTGATTTCTCATGCGATGCCCCATGTAGGTGTTTTATTATACGAAATGCTGGCTGGAAGATCGCCATTCGATATCGCCGGCGCCTCTGAAAATCCTGATCAAAATACCGAAGATTACCTATTTCAAGTCATTCTGGAGAAGACCATACGTATTCCGAGATCTTTAAGCGTTAAAGCAGCCAATGTACTGAAGGGCTTCCTCAATAAAAACCCCGCTGATCGTCTCGGCTGTCGTAGTCCTGATTCATTCGCTGAAATTCAGAGCAATCAATTCTTTAAAAGCATCGATTGGGATTTGGTAAGTGTACCGATTATAATTAAACTTAACGACCTAGAAAACCATCATTTTTTACCATCCCCCAACCAAGCAACCAAGCAACCAACTTTGGCGTACAATTTATGTTTCGTATCACTTTCATTTAGCGCCGAATGAGATGTACGTGCCAGTACTTTATTCTAATAAATTTAATTGAATCGCGCACGTAGTAATGAATACATTCTAGTTGTCACCTAGCAGCAGGTATATTATATCTATGTATGTTTGCGTATTTACAGCTCGAGCAGAAGCAAGTGCCACCGCCTTATAAACCCCGCTTGGATTCCGATAGAGATTTGGCTAATTTCCCTCCTGAATTTACCGACGAACCCGTACATCTTACACCAGACGACGCGTAAGTTTCACAACAGAGCGTAGAAAGAAACATTTTCGCTGTAACTTTTCATATATTTTTTTCTCGTTTTTCTAGGCGAGTGATTGAGAAGATCGATCAATCAGAGTTTGAAGGCTTCGAATATGTGAATCCGTTACTGATGTCATTAGAGGATTGTGTGTGACATGACGTACTTTGTGCCCTCCACCCTAATAATTTACCTCCGCCACCGCCTTTGCCCAGATATCCTCCACCGCTTTTCCCTCCACCGCCACCGCCTGATTTAGACGATTATGACATTCTTCAGGTTGACATGCGACCGAGCAAGTCAATCTTGCAAAATATATTTTGCCTTCCACTTAATTAACACACGGTTTGCTCCTTGACTTATTCATTAATTATTTAGGTTTATTACTACTTATCGTTTAATTTGTTTATTAATTAGTATTACATATTATATATATTTTTTTCATATTCTGGCGAAAGTATTTAAAATGCACTATTTGCTAACGACGTTGTAAAACAAAACTTTAACAAAAAAAAAATAATGATATTTATATTATACTGCATAGTTTTAATGGAAATAAATGAACAGGAATTATATGAAATTATGTAAATAAGACTTGATAGAGAAGATAAATTGTTTAAAATTTAGATTGTTTATTTAGAAAGACTTTAAAATGAAAAATTTATGCGGATAAAAGCCATTTTTATGGACATCGTTTTTGTTTAATTGATGTTTTTCTATGTGAAAATTTATATTATACATTAGTTGACATATGGATTAATAATCAACTGTTTCCAGTATTCAAATTTTATTCAATGAAAACACTTATTGAGACTACTATATTATGTTGGTTGACACTTGATTTGTTATTATTTGTTGATATAGAAGAGTATATTCTAAATGAAAAATACACACCTCAAATATTGCTAACCTAGAAAGTCGTGTGAGTTTACGACAAAGCGTTATTATTTTTCTTTTTTTATATATAAAACAAATATATACATATATAAATACAATATACATAATAATAATATATCGGATTGTCGATGCGTTTCTTCGTTTTGTACTAAAAAGGAACAAATAAAATATATTGAATTTTGGATTGATGATTATACATATATGCATATAATATTGTTAGCTTAGATAAATTTAAACAAGTAAACTTACAAAATGTAATTTATTCAGAAACCAAGTCTTGTTTGTGTTTTTTATGTAGAGATACTTAATTGTGAATTAACATATTACTTAAGTATTATTACGTTTACAAAAACAGAAAAGTTATTTTTTCTATGATTGATTAACATTGAGGTATTATTTTGCTTACATTCCGTTACACGAGTTATTGAATTCATTTTTTTATATCTGATATATTGTATAATTTATAATAAAGTTGATTTAACAGGCAATCAATACACATTTATTAAAAAATATATATATTTTTATTGGTTTGCGCAGTACATTTCAGCTTTTAACACTAAATGTCGTATTATTTACAGTATTTACAAATGACTTGACGATTTAATCCTGCTTTACTCCTTTGATTCTTCTCACTAGATTTTTAAATGGCGTTAAATTGTAGATGAATACGCTTGAAATGGCACCAACACATGCCCCCAGCCAATACACAACGAGAAATTCAGTCATCGTTTGTCCGTCGCAGCCCCACTTCAACGATGTGGCTAATGCTGGATTGAAATAACCGCCGGAGTAATTAAATGCTACAAGTTTAATCATTCGCAATGAATTCACATGAGTGATTAACTACATATATGCAAATTATTACCGGCAACCACCATCATTGTGGCAAAGAATGGATCGACGACTGATGCTAGACGGGCCTCTGAATCGCTCAAGAAGCGTGATGCGAGTCGGCACAAACATGTAGCAATACCTTCAATCACTGCGCCGCAAATCATTGGTACCTATAACATAACACGTTTAGAAGGTAATAGTAATGTATTATTATGTATGGTGTCAGCACCGCTCGCTTCTACAACGTCTTTGAAATAAAACGAAGCAAGAAGCGAACCCATAAATGGAGCAATCCAATAAACAGCAACAAATTGTGTTTGATCAACGCCACAACAACTCATGTTTATTACTGTAGCAAGTGTTGGATTTAGGTAACCGCCAGTGAAGTCGCGCGCTAAAATGTAAAGCTACTATTGGTTATTTGCATATTTCATTTTTTTTTTGTTCAGCATATTAGTAGCAGTAAATTGCGGTACCGTAAACTACGATCAGAACATAAATTAGCGCCTCCACATAGGGCACCAATCGACCACCAAGATTTTGCCAGCATTTGTATACTGTGCGTGCTAGAAATGTGCCACCACCTTCAATCAACATGGCTAGGTAAACTGGAATCTTAGGAAAGCGTTCA
>JARJDW010012374.1:0-11836 GCA_030264715.1 Adinopsis sp. GC000173
GCTGTTTTGGCTGTAATTCCAAACATCGTAAAAATAATTTTGGTCGGTGAAATTGTTTAGACTAGATGCCAAATAAGGAAAAAAATTGCAAAAAGCTGATTTGTCTTCATTTTTCACATTTTATTATACCAACGAAATTTATAGTGATAAACAGAATATGAAAAAACTAAAGTATTTATTAAGTTGGTGTGTTGCACTCATGATTGCATGACACAATAATTTTGGTCGGTGAAATTGTTTAGACTAGATGCCAAATATGGAGAAAATTGCAAAAGGCTGATTTGTCTTAATTTTTCACAGTTTATTATACCAACGAAATTTAAACAGAAAAACCGAACATGAAAAAACCAAAGTATTTATTAAGTTATAGTGTTGAACTCTTGATTGCACGAAATCCAACCAAATTGGGAAGAGATGTTGACAACTTCTTCATTTCGGGTCATATAAACTTTTTTTATTAAATTTTTTATTTATTTGCTTAAAATCCACACACCTGACTAGTTTTTTATTGGACCTAAGCCAAGAGTAGAGAAAATTGCAATAATTTTGTCGAAAATTATAAAATACATTATCAGCAACAACCGGGTTACTTAATGTTATACTTTTAAAAGGAAATTGCAAAAATTTTGAAAGAAAGTATGATTTTTACATTAGTTTTTAATAAATCACGATTTCTGGCTTTTATTTACAAATTTTCAACGTCGAAAAGCAACAAAATATCAACATAAAGACGGGAAATAATCGAAAATTTTAATTCGTCATTTTTTTATTCAATTTTCTAAAAGATAATTTAATTTTCCGAATAGTTTTTAATTTTGATGGTAACGATTGTATGATGATAAACGAACATCCTTTGCGTTAGCTTTCTACTTTAGTTTATTATACAGTATCGAAATTCAATCACTCCAAATATAATTAATAAGCGATTAGATAAAAATCATAACTTTCTTTATTATTGTTATTTATAAATAAATTAATTAAGCATTTAATTGAATTCCTCATCATTAGCGCTTACAATTAATGGGAAATTGCGTATATTTGCGAAAGGAAAAGTAACAAAAATCGAGCGAAGAATTACCTATGTGGAATGTATATCGTAAGTGAGTTTTCTTCATTGCACGCTCCCAACCATGATCATTTTTTAATTGAATTTAATTTGTTGGCGCAGTGGAACAACATGAAACTTAGATAAATTGCAATCACTCGCGGATTGCGAAAGTGCCCAGTGAGAAACGATCACGTTTTATCACCTCTAAATTGCTTTAATAAATTCGCTATACGGACGATAAGATTTTATAATTATAATTCACGAACCAAACACAACTGCACTTAATTGAAAATCTATAAATATTAATCTTACAATCCTTTCAAGACTTTATATAAAGAGTATAGGTAAACGTTTCAAAGTTATTTTTATAGAAGCGTCGGCTTGTCAAGAAATTTCATGGCTTATGTTGAAATGTTTATGAAATTGACTATAAAATTACATTATCAGGTTATATTTTTTGGATGAACTTTAGAATTTCAGTGGCAAATTTCGCATAAAATGTCAATGTTCATGTTCATATGCCTTATGTTGAAATGTTCATGACATTGAGATTTTACAGGCAATTTTAAATAAAACTAGGTACATTATCAGGATATATCTTGTGGGTGCACTTTAGAACTTCAGTGGCAAATTCAACATTTTTTTGAGTTTTGACACTTTGGAACTTCATTGGCAAATCAGAAATTCTATTCAAATTTCGGAAGACTTTGACTTCTGAAGATAATTTTATGTTTTGTGGTTTTTACAGATAATTTTTAATAAAATCACATAATCTGGATATATTTTTTGGGTTTTCGAACTTTGGAACTTCATTGACAAATCAGAATTTCCCATAAAATGTAAAATTTTGATAAAATTTTGTCTAATTTATACTTCTGAACTGAAAGACAGAAGAATTGTATTGCACCTATATGAAAATATGAAACTTTTATGTATTGATCTTTTTGAGATATTTATTTATTTTCGGATTCAACACATTATAAAAGATTTCGGCAATATTTGGTGAAGCTTAATTTTTTAATTTTAATAAATTTTGTTTGTTTGCTTTTTAAGTTATCTTGCAGCTTGTAAATCTCCAATAATTTACACGATGTAATGAATATTGACATTGAACAGGCAACAAATTTGTTTGTTTTCAAAATACGTAGTAAAATAGTAGCACATTTGCCGGATCATTGAATGTTTTATTCCTTTAGCTAACTGGCGCATTCGAGAGAAACAAACTATTCAATGCATTCGTGTCGTAAACGAAAGCAGCAACAAGAAGAAGACGAAGCGCACACACGAAAAAAATGCGTTCGGATATTTCTGGATGCACGCTGCTGGAATGTCGTGCATCCAGTGCGAGAAAAAAACGCTTTTTGGGCGACTCGCGCATTTATTTTCTATGCAATTTATAAATATATACCACATGTAAATATATATAAAATAGAAATCTGAATATTTATCTATATGCGTTAATTTTCTAAATAGATTTATGGAAATGGTTGACGGACGGGATCGGGTTAATTACAATGATTTTGCATTTGCAATTTGCATTCGCATTCAATTATTTTTTTTTATTTAATATTAATCTAGATTTTTTGCACCAATAGAGCATTGTTGCGCGCGCTCCTTTATGTAAACATGCCACGGCTAATTGTTACAATTATAAAATATTTTGCATTAAAAGCCAATTTAATATGCGCTTTTTATTTAAATATCCAGGATGAATGTGTTATATAATAAAAATTAATTAGTCTAAAAGCACACAAATATCTCTAGAAGTTTTACGATGCAGCAGAAACGGTTTTTCTTTCAATTCCGACAATATTATATCAGAATAGATTTATATATTAATTTTGGAATGATGATGCAACGCTGGGACTATTTTAAAATGTGTTATGTGAATTTATCGCGCTAAAACTAATAAATCTAGTGCTGTATACAGTGTGCTTTACTTGCAACGTATAAAGCTCAATCATAAAAGGAATTTATATTTATTAATACTTATTTATCAAATTTTGGAGAAAAAAGCGTGGCCTACATATCGTAGAACAAGGTATAAAACTCGGCAATGGCAGTAAAAGGTACAAAGGTTATTCTTGCAATTAGATTTTAATAGATATTACGTTTACCAGATAAAAGTGGAAATTTTATGATGAAAGCTTGTAATTATGGGCAATTTGTGTTTTAAAAAGCAATGTTTAGAGTTCAATTCAGCTTAAATTAATGAATTATTACCATAAGAAAAATTTCAGTGATAGCAATAATATGAAAAACTTTTTATTTATTTGTTACTATATAAGGATACAAAATTTTCATATTTAGGGAAAAAATCTTGTGAATTCTGGAATGAAAATAGTAATTTCTAAATAATTTTAGAAGCAAAGTGTTCAAAACTAAAAGAGAGCATAGAATTTTTTATAATTTGGTTTTTAAGAATAGAACACTATATGAAATTTTGCAAAATATGTCAAGTTTTTAGCGTAAAGCAAAAATAACTAACTCTTTAATAATATTCTCATGGAAATCTCACTTTTACTTAAATCAAATGTTCTCTAAACAACCGTAAAAACATTTAGAAAACGCGTCTTCTATACATATCACTAAACTTTGTTATAAATCTAAAACACATCTTCAAAAGTGTTGTTTTTCATATCGCAGTTGACATTTTACTTTCCCACCTTATTAAAAATACAAATTTTTAGTGAGAAAATCAAAATTAAAAGAAAACTGTAGAATACATTAGTTTTTAGGAATATTATAAGAATTTTCTCAGAAAATTGTCGAATTTTTTAATCAGCAAAATAACTATAACCATTCCTAATAATAATTTCTTAGAAATCTCCGTATATGAGAGTACTTTTATACTTTTACTTGCTTTAAATGTGCTCTAAACAACCGTATAAACATTTAGAAAACGCGTCTTCTATACATATCGCTAAACTTTGTTATAAATCTAAAACACATATTCAAAAATGTTGTATCTCATATCGCAGATGACAGTGTGCTTTCGCACCTCTTCGTTAAAACACAACAATAACTCAAACTAATATACTACTGTCTGTCAATTTTGCAGACACTGCCATAATTAACTCGCTTTTCACCCAATAACCCGCATAAACACGTTGTTGTAGTTTTTATATTAATTAATTATTCGTCTAACCTTTCCATTTCCATCGTACATACCACATTATTATTATTTGTGTTGAAAATGAGACACATGCATACTTAACCCACTTTTATATAAATAACATTTGTTGTAATGTAATTAATCGGTATTTTTATACGCGTAATGATATTTTTACGCCCTGGCCATTGTGTATAAATATCAAAGAGATTTACGTGTTGCACAAGTATTATATAGATAGCGATGCAGTGTGATGACTAAAATTTTATAAATAACAACGTAACGCATGTTTACATATTTACGAATATTTTAATAAATGTTGCAACTTAATCACATTATGTCATCGGAGTATTTGCCAGCGAATTTATGTAATGTAACAATGGGCCGATTAGTAATTGGTCTATCATGATGATACTAATAAATTGTGGAGCGTGTACAAACATGCCAAAAACAAAGTGGCGCTAATTTTTCAAATATTCAATTTAAGTATTTTTAGAATCGTTTCAAAGCGATTTTCATGAAATGCAAAGTTTGTTTTTTATTTAAATTAAATATAAATAGATAATTCTAGTAAAATTTTTAAAATGAAGGTTTAGTTAGGAATTTTAACAAGTTTTAAAAGTAAAATAATAGCACCTTAAAATCTACTTAATTTTTAAAACTAAAAATGTAAGCAATTGAAAGTTCTTGAAATATATATTTTTTAAAGAAAATGAGTCAATTTTTAAAATGTTTGGACAGAAATTATGAATCCTTCGATATTAATCATGAAAACTGTGATTTATTGGTTTGCATTTACGCATCCAGCAGATTTTCTTTACAAATTCTTATGGTCTAACTCTGGAAAGTCATAATCTAACGATGCACCAAGAAAATTCCATGAAAATCGCTTGGAACCTACGAAAATCTTCCAATAGATTTTTTTTACAATTTCTTATGGTCTACCCCTGACAAGACGCAATCTAACGATTTATAAAGAAAATTCAATGAGAATCGCTTGGAACGTAAGAAAAATCGATGAAAATCTAAACAAATTGACGTTTACTGAGATTTTCATTGGATTTTCACGTATTCTCCACCAGATTTTCTATACAATTTTATATGGTCTACCTCTTAAAAGTCATAATCTAACGATGGACCAAGAAAATATTTTAAACAAAAATTTATTAAATTTTTTAAATTCTTGGTAGGAAATTTTGAAGAATTTTGAAACAGCTTTCTGAAATTGTAATACTACATTTAAAAAAATAAGCATATACAATACTGTTTAAACGTTTATTATGTCGTCAGACATTATTTGTCACTTAATTTACATAAGTAACCACCAAGTTAACAATTTGTTTCTTAAGCAAATAAAATATTTATTTAAAGATAATAAATTGTGTTAGCACAAACATGCCAAGAACAACATTGCCCTACAATTTTTCATACTACACTTATTCATTTGTTGGATTGCGCATTTCACTATTCCATTGTCACAATATTCTTTTGTAGTGCGATGCAATAATATTCGCGTGCATCAAACTTTTTCAATTTTTAAAATTGATAGAAACATTTGCCCGCGTCGAGTCAATATCCTTGTATAATAAAATATTGAAAAATATGATTGCGATTTGCTGCGCCATAATCCAATTTTCCACCAATGTGCAAGCGCACATTGTTTTCTGCTATCGGGCCTTGAAACAAACAAGCGTTCAAATGCCTGAATTTGCTGCTTTCTTACTTACATTATTCAATTTAATTCTGTAAATTTTTTAATAAGCTGATTGCAGCGCGCAAAAATACATTCACACTTTTTTAGTCGCGCACGGCCCATTTATCTTCATTACATACATTTTGCAATTCTAGAGAGAGAAAAAAACGTATTATTTTACAGATGAGTTATTTAAAAAAGCAATTTTTAGCGCAGACATGGAGACGGGAAGTGATTAGCAAGTGTTGATTTAGTATAAAGTGGAGGGCGGCTCTTTAACTTTAACACATACAAATAGAAACTTTGACCGGATTTACAACACCTAATTTAAATGTACTTACTTAGCTACGTGTAGTAATGCAATCGTTGAAAAACTATTCCTACCGGTGGTGCTTTTAGTGGTAGCAAGACCGTTATATAAATTTTGCATTTGATGTGTTTATGAGCGTTTCGTCTGAAACGCTTTTAGTCGAGTTTTTCTTAAATTATTACGCTTGTCGACGATATTTTTTATCGTCAAATGCAACACACATAAATCATTTTTATATCTTTTGTTGTGTAGCGACACTGATCGCAAACAAAAATTGAATATTTATTTGGAGATTCCGGACGTGGTTGAACGAAATATAAAAATATTGTAACAACTTTTTTGCATATATTGATTTGTATCTAACGTATGTAAATACGCCTTTTTATAATGGTTGCAAAAAATATTTTCCTATATTTATATTCGGAACGTGTAGTAATATTGAATTGTGTTCCTTAGAGGAGTTAGCTCCGTTTTTGGAGCTGTTTCTGGTTTCGTTGATTTATGCAAAAAAATAAAAATCTTGATAAACAACGGGTTTACTAAATTTGTCAGCTTTCTTGTTTTTTAGAAACAATTGCCCAAGAAATTATAATCTACTAGATAAAAATTGCATAATTCTAAATTTGATTTGTTCTCTAATTTTATCTCTTGTTTTGGAAGGCATTTACGATATTTTGAAATCAAGTACAAATAACAATTTGATACTTGATACTCTTTAAGAATTTGAAATCAAAAAGAAGGAATTTTATTTAGAAAAGTCCAAAGACCATGACGGGCACCTCTAACATTACATCACCTTGAAGATCACAGGAATTCTTGCAAAATACTTTGTATTCCTAAATGAACCAACATAATTTTTATTTTCTAAATAATTCTGAATTTTGCCAATTTTTTGTGGTTCTTACTTTCATTTGTAACAAATCAATGGGATAACAAAATATTTGAGCTGTACCTGATTATATTTTTAATACGCATTAAATTAATACTTTCCAGAATATTGAAATCGATGCATTTCTGTATATTTTACATAGTTTAAATTACAAAAACAAAATCAGGCTTCATTTTTAAGAAGAAAAAAAAACATTTTTTGCAAATACTAATCAAATTTTGGATGTCGCCGATTAATAACGTTTTCCTGCCCAACTATTTGAAATCGAACGAGATGAAAGTGAGCACACACACACACACACAATTACAACAAAAGCGCGTCGAGAATATTAAATGCAACAACGATATGTAGATGAAATTGTTCGCTGGGAAGCGGAAGCTGCGCTGCAAAACACGCTGCTTTTTTTTCTTCTTGCTGCTACGTTATGCTACGTTACGGGCGATTTATCGCCGGTGGAAGGCCGCCGCGTAAATAACACTCTGATTTCTTCTTTACCGCACTGCGAATACGAAACGATCGTCTAATAAATAATTCGATGGACGATATAATAAATAATTTAGAAAATCGAAGCGCGTATATGTGCTGCTATTTGCTCACATTTTAATGTGCCAATTTATTATAAATGTTGCTGCTTGCATTCTATAGGTACAGCATGTTTACAAATTACTCAAAAATGGAATAAAAATAATCTATTGCAATAAGTTCGTAGAAAATCCCAATTAATAGTCACATACTTATTGAAATTTTGTTTCAAAGTAAAGTCCAAAGGTTTGACTGAGGCGTTTTGCATAATTGGCGTATCGGTAATTGCTGCACTAGGTTCTCGTAGATCAATCAATCAAAAAATTGGCATTCCACTTTGACTATACATGAAGGCTTATAACAAAATTTTCCACAAAGGACTTTGATTGAGTTCTCTCCAAGAATGTAGGAATTTTCAAAATACAAGAACAAGAACTTTGAGTCTGGCTGCAGAAATATTTTCGGGAATTATAACATTTGATCTCTAGAAGATCATTTTTTTAGATCTAATTAAGCATTTTTTGAAAAACATTCAATAGGAATATTTGGATATTAGATATTTTCTTGGATTATTAGAAACATTGATTTAGAAGGTTCTTGTCATAAATTTAGTCCGAGTAAGATTTTCCTACAAGATTATATTTGTGTATCTTTGGTTTTTGCTTAGCCTTTATGCATGAAAATGGAAATCGGAGCTTTTTATTCTTTTATAGGGAATTAAAGTATTACAAAAATTGTGCTGTCTTTTTGCTCGTTAACAATGTTCTGAATTTTTGGGAATTGAAAGTAGATACCACAAATACCACTTCGTACTCTTTGGATTCTAGCAATCCAATTAGTTAACAACATTTTTACTATTCTATACAAAATTAATGTTTTGCAAGAAATCTCAATGCGCTTCGGATATTTTTATGTACCCACACATGCTAGTATTATCATCATTCACATGCTGGCTTGATTAAATCTAAAGCAGCGTTCATAAATTTTCAAATGGACATTGATTATTTATAAAGATGCTGAAGGAAATTAATTACGAAACTGCAGCGTTTCAATAAATATTTTAGAAAGCCAATGATGCGCACATGTTTTAAATGAAACGCAATAAATCGAATAATGCATGCATGCGGCCTGATGATGGTGGAGTTTGAAGACGTTTACATACTTCATTTAATCGTTTAATCATTGCTCTTCGATCATTCCATCAATGAGCTTTGTAATTTCGTATTAACATGAAATTACAAACGTGATTATTGTTGAAGAGTGGATCTGTGCTATTTTTTTATTTTTATTTTAATTATAGCTTATACTTACATATAGACAAATTACGTTTTATGTGAGTACGTGTACGTTGACCCTATGTCAGGACGATTTCATAGATATAGTATGGCAACTTTTACATTTTAATGCATGGCATGAAATTGCGCATCGTAAAATTGAATCTGCACTATTGGGATATTCGAGTAAATATGACTATGAACTGATGAAACGAATTGTTTTCAGCGAGCGACCGAGCGAGTGTTTACTTCTGCGAATTAAATGCATGAAGTCCGCTGAGTGATTTATGCCATAACTGTTTTGATTGCATTTATTGCAACGCTTGGTTGTACGCTCAATCATTATAAGGACATTGTTTTTTTGAGCAGCGAAGAAATGCCGTCATTGGTGTATTTTTCTACTTTGCACAGTTTGTTTGGTGACACGAGGACAACAAAACGCTTTCTTATTTCTTGATTTTTTGTTAATGCTTGTTACCAATAAAACCAGCAAAGAAAAGTTGAAATTCGATAATTTTTGAGATGGTGGGAAATTTAAAGTAGTATTTGAGCAAATCTGTGGAAACTACCATAATTAGTGAATGAAAATCTACAGATTCTTTCTATTTTACTTTATTCCATTTTTTGTAAACACAAATGGAATATATCATCCTTATAAAATATTACTATAACAACAATTATTGTCAAAAACTGATTTTTAGATTTCACTATCATACAAAATACTAAAGAGTAGAATTTATAAGTGCTCTTACTTTGAAAAGCACTAAACATTGCTTTTTAGCAGAATAAATTAATAAATGAGTAGGTAGACTTTTTTGTCACTAAAGCCGTTCAAAGTTTGTCTTTTTTTCAATTTTTGTTTTCAATACGTTCTCTAAAAATTGATAAGAAATATAACCGATCTTCATGTTTTTATGATAAAAAATGCAATGTATATAGTCTCCTATACTTAGATGTCTTGAAAGATCAATAAATATTCTTTTATAAAAGCTGTAAAAATGGTGAGAATAGCTCTCCAAAATTTGTAATTATTTTTAGGCTTTACGATTTTCACTCTGTTCAGAAAAAATATGAAAGGAGTATCTTGAATAATAGTTTCTTATCACTTTAACAGTACTTTTTTTTTCATTTAAAAATAACGAAAATGTTATATAAATCTTAATTACAATAAAATAGAATATCACGTTACTTTTGTATAATATGATTTTATTCATTCAATCATTATTTGTTTCAGGTAAGTGGCTCGACGACCGACCTTCATAGGAACTGTGCGGTAAATGCACATAATTCAAATTTAATTTCCATCAAATTCGTGTGAACGTTGTTGTTGTTGCATATTAGAGAACGTCCAAACAATTGTAAGTACATACATACATATGCACAAAATGGCAAAGAATGTAAATTGCCCAATATTACATGCCATTCAGCGCGCTCGTTTTTAATTCCAATTTAAACGCAGCAACGTATTTTCATGTCGCATCTCAATCTAACAAGCTATGGGAATTGAAATCATTAGAATGCAACGTTAACATAATATTTTCCATTCCGCTGCACAGATCTATAGAATTATGACAATATTCATGTTATAACATAACTATTATCTGTATAGAAATTGTTTATTTTTTTCGTATTTGTGATGGTCTAATTGTAGTGGTAAACACAGCAGTAGCTACAAATAAAAATAGAAGAGAGAAAAATCTATTGCAATTAACCTACAACAACAAGACGTTTGAAACATTATATTATATAAGGTAAATACCAGCTTGTTTACCAATTGACACGGCAACAATTTGTCTTTAACTCGATATTTTATTATATAAATGTTTAATTCCACGTTGTTCACGTAAACATGCTAGAAGTATGTTGGTTGTCAATATCTTGCGATAGTATATACTTCAAGTTATAAGCGACAGGTTAATTAATTACACACACTTTACATCGCAAAAACTACATTAATAGTTTGTCACGTTCTTTTTAATTACTTCTAATTTTTATGTCACATCTCCCAAAATTGGTATAAATTGAAAAGGCTTAAATGGCTGATTTGTTTTTCGAGGAGAGTGCTAACTTTCTGATTTTTGCAATTTTTCATTAATTTTTCCAAAAATAGATAGAAAATTTAGATTCTAAAACATTAAATTTAGGATGGGATTGTTTCTTTGCGTGTGGGAGTAATTTTTGACGACTTTCCTCCGATATTTTTTTGATCCTCTGGCATTTTCCATCAAATTCTTTATCCAGTTTCATCATTATTGATTGAAAATCTGAAAGAACTGGATTCTTTTCTGTTTTCAAACAATTTTAATGAAAATCTTTAATTATTTTAATAGAAAATGCTAAAAATCAAAGAAGAAAATTCTCTCTACGCAAAGAAAAAAAATCTCCATCCAAAATTTTATGTTCAAAAATCTCTAGAAAACAATAAAAAAGTATAGGTTGTAATAATACTCTAATAAAATTGTTCTCGTCATTTTGCAATTATGATGCCTAAAACAATCGAATTAATTCGCATCTAAAAAATGTTTAACAACCAATTTGCCATGCCGCCGTTCTATTCACACATTTGTTGAGTGAAAGTTTAAGTAAAAATATGCTTTATATATTGTTAGATAATGAAATAATATGAAAATTAATTGCTTAATCAAGCTATATAATTAAATCAGTCATTATTGTTTATTAAATCGTACGCTCGTACGCACTTTGCACATTTATTATATTCATTACAAATGATTTTTAAATTAATTATTATTACTAAAGTGGTAAGACGATTATAGAGAAGCAAGAGAAAATGCCGCTTCTTCTTTTTTTTATTGAAATCGAAAATTTCTAACATATTTTTATGCTTGTTATTTCAATTTTATGCGTATGAATAATTTGTAATTTTATTTTAGTATTAATATATATTTTAATCTTTGCAAATCATTAAATCATATTGATTTTAGCAATTTAAAGCAAAACTCTAGTATCTATTCAATTTCACTAAACTCT
>JARJDW010012375.1:0-60879 GCA_030264715.1 Adinopsis sp. GC000173
CCAGTAAATGCATGCAATGTGTACAGATTAATCCTAGAAATAATACGACGATTGGTCCTACGATAATTCCGGCATTCTTGATCGCATCGCCCATGGCAAACAGCCCCGAGCCGAGATTGCCTTTGAAAATGTGCATTAGCGTCTCTCCATATCTGAAAAAAAGATGAAAAATTAAAAAAACTTCAAGTAGGATTTCACTTTTACTTTTAACATTGGGATAGAAATTGATTTTTACTTTTTGATGCATATTCAATTTTCATATCAAAAAAGTTTTTAACATTAAAGATTTTAGGATATTTGTTACATTACGAATCCAGTAATAAGTATCTATGAGTAATAAATATTTTGCAAAAGAGTGACATCTAATATGGCATTAAATTTTACTTAATTTGCGGCATTTTCGTTTTGATGTCGAAACAAATAATTAATTGCATGAATTTCATGCAGCATTATAAAATAAATGGCTTATGAATTAAATATATTTACGTATTGTAAAGCATTAAAAATAATCAAATCAAATTTAATGGACATCATTAAGCACATCATGATAATGCTTTTCATGATTTGCTTATAAATATTAATTTAGCGATTAATTTATTTCACCGAACTAATAAGTTCCATGTTTTGTTTATTTCTAAGTAGAAATTACTTTGATATCAAGCAAAATGCTAAATGTCTAAGCCCTCCAAACCCTCTTTTAATTGAAGTAAAGAATTGCAAAAAGAACCTAAATAATTTTAACATACAGTAAATCACGCCCATTTATATGAATTGTTTTTAGTTTAAATTAAAATTGTGTGATATATTACTTACGATGTAGGATATTCCACGCTACTCGTACTGCCAACCTTGGCAGGATCTCCATTAATCTCCAATGAGTCCTTTTTGGGCCAGTGTTTTTTACTGCCACTGCAATCAGATTTATCTCACATGTATTTTGGATGCTAGGCATATTTTATCATTCGCTACTCTTACCCCTTTTCTAATTCGGAAATACACCATACTCCCGATGGGCTTTTTTCCGTTTCCTGTTTAATCTTTTTGTTATCCATTCTGAAAATAAAAATGTGATTGATGAATAATAATCTTGATTATTCACTAAATTGAATTTACGATTCAATTTTTTATGAATCGTAAATAAACATAATAAAAAACATAAAATTTAATGAATTAATTTGTTGTTTTATGGCTGGCAATTTTGAGAATTATATTCATTGATTTCAAGACAATTATTATTTACATAAAAAATAAATTGAGAAAAAAATAATATAGTGTGAAACATAAAATTTTATTCTAAAACACCTCAAAAAGTCTACTTTATAGCGTTTATTATTTTAATAGTTATTTATATATCGATGCAATAAGTTGGTACTTTAATGCCGAGTATGAAGATTCATTCAGAACCAACGGCAGCAAGTTTTGGGTGCCCGAGACATGCAACAAAAATTAGCACCCTTAGACTATACAGGGTGGTCCATTTAACTTGAGACAGGCAAATAACTTTGAAACAGTGCATTATAGGAGAAAATGTTTCGAATAAAAGTTGGCTAAAATGAAGGGGGGAATTTAATGGGACTAATCAGTTTTGCCCATGACCGCCGCTTCATGGTTATTTTGACATCAACTTTGTTTTTTCAAATGGAAACCCCCATTTTTTGTTTAGAATCCCAATCTACGTAAAAAATGGGTCAACTTTTATCAAAATAGTTTTTTTAATCCGATTACAATGTTTAAAGAATCCAGAAAGTCAGAAAGAACAAGCGCAGCAACAAGCTCAGATTTTAATCGGCTAATTGGCGACAAAACAGATAAAAATTGCTTCAATTTATAATTAACACGTTCCACCATAATTATTTAAAGCCGCCCGATGTAAGTTATCTCAAAAAGAAATCTAGTAAAAAAGTTCTGGAAAGTAGTAGGGGTGGTTAGCGATGTACCAAACATTTATTGCGCTGTTTTAAGACCGAGCACATCTTTAACTCCTATTACCAAACAGAATTTTCTTGCTCGATGCTTGAACTCGCACTATATGTTCTCAATCTAAGTCACAAATCGGAAAAGTAGAGTGTTGATCAACTCATCAGTGAACGACAACTTATGACAACGACTTACAACTGTTACGACTTTGATGTAGAACGCAAGTCTCCTGTACACATGCTTCATTTACCTGTTTGTACACGTAATAGAAAATTCCATCCAGTAACTTAATTATATTTATAAGTAGCTATTAATTTACCTATTGTACAAAAATAATTGCCTATACATTACATCGTTATTTATTATTTGCATTCTTACAAAATTATTTAATAATAATTTATATTTCGTGTTGTTTTACTAAAAACCTATTAGATAGTGTTTTAAATTAATTGCTGATTAACTAGGCGTGATTAATGAGATTATAATTAATAAATAAAATTTTTGATTGACTTGTTTTGGCAATGAATGCAAATGTATGCAAAGCACAATTTTTTGTTCATGTTGTTGTTTTTCTTTATGTTATTGTAATGTCTATTATTTAATCGCGCGAGATTAATGAACTAATGATATTTTTTTTGTTAAAATTAAATTTAACATAATAGCTTGCAGAAAAAACGTAGCGTTCATCATAGGTTTGTTTTTTTTTATATTATATTGGTTGGTCGGTTTTGATCAAGGATCGCGCTCGCTCTGACGTAATTTTTTAATATATTGAAAGTCAACTAAGTTGATCCACAATTTATAAATATAAATAATTGTTCGCTAAATTTAAAGCACAGCAGGATGGAAAAAAATGAAATGAATCAACCAAATCAAGTGGGTTTAAAAAAGTTGCAATTATTTATTTCTATTTTAATTGAAACGAATTAAATGTAATTTTTAATAGCAAATTTTATTAGAAAAATTGGTATCTTGTTTAAATCGCACGCTTAATTACTTGTCTGTTTGTTATACAAAAGTGGTATGAAAAGTTTTCTTCACTTTTTGTTTGTTTTGCTATTTTTTGTCACCTTTCGTAGTTTTTTTTGCAACTTTTTTGTGTTTTGTGTCATTTTTTATGATTTTTGCAACATTTTTGCACTTTTCGCTGTTTTTATGCTTTTTGCAATTTTATTATGTTTACTTACTTACTTGTTTTGTTTAAATAACAGAGAAAAGGTTGTAAAAACAGCGAAAAAGGGCCAAAACGAGCGAAATAATATGAAAAAGTTGTAAAAAATGCGAAAAGTTGCAAGAAATCAATAAACCTAGAAAAATGTTGTAAATAATCAGCGCAAACCATGAAAAGGTCAAGTGAAAAAGGAATGAAATTTATTGAAAAAGCGCTTTTGCTCAGGGAGGAAGTAACTTAGATATACAATAGAAATATTTAAAAACATTAATTGTCTCCAATTTAGCGTCAATAGTCAAAGGCCATATTTAAAAACAAATTTTGTTATTAAATATGTTTGTATACATATTTTAATAATACTATTTTTTTAATTTTCCACAATTTATAAATAAATAATCGGTGCTAGACGGAAAAATATATAAAATTAATGAAACACTTCAAACGTGTTTTATGTCATTTTAATTGAAACGATGTAAAACAAATTAATAAAATGCAGTTTTTTTAATATCCATTGATAATTTATTTATTAAAAACAATATATTTACTTCATTCGCAATGAGTGTTGATGTTTCATGCTACGACAATAATCATTAATGAATTAATTTACAAACGGTTTGTAATGTGGAATTGTGTATTGGTCCAAATTTAGAAAAGGCGATCATTTTTCGTTATCAGAATGATTGTAGAACTATTAAAATTAAGTAAAAAAGTTAATTTATGAAATTCCTGCTTTTACTAAATAATTTCGCATACAGAATTATGAAAACTTGTTTGGATAATAACTGAAAAAATAACAATTTCAGATTATATGACATTTCGCATAGTATCCTTTGATATATAGTCTATTTTCATACATATTTTTACATAAAATTAAGCGGAAAGATGGAAATCTATAAAATTGCACAAAAATAGATAAAAATCATTAATTAGTAAGAAAGAATGCAAATTCATACTATGGAAAGGTCCTTGCTTCATTCTTCTCATTTTCAAGGAACTTTGAGGCAAATGTCGTAAAATTGTTATCTTTTATAACAATTTGGCAAGGAATAATAGTGTAAAACTAAATATTGTAATTTAGTGTATTGAAGTACACGGATATTGGTAAAGTGAAGAATACCTATTCCTTTTCTTACTTTTAATAACAAAATAATATACTAAACTTATAATTTTTCAGAATGTGCCTGACCCGAACCTGATCACTCTCACTTCAATTACTACAGGTACGTAATATACTATTTCGGGTACCGTTTGAAAACGTATTATTTTTATTTATACATATGCTGGTGTTGATTTATCTACAAGCGCGTTTCGATTACGTTATTGGCAAAAATTTGGCGAATATGTATGTAAATTTATCGTCGCGCGCATTATTAAATAAGTACTGCTGCGAACGGATTTAGGCCAAAAATTGTTTATGATGAAGCAAAAAAAAATTAGCGAACGGGTTTTTTTGCTTGCACGCGCGAATCGCGCAATCGATCATTTGTTTATATATATATATATAATATTAATGTCGCTAGAAAAAAAATATGTAGATGTGTGTGTGGTGGTGCAACTTTCGCTATTTGCATGAATATTCAATTATCAATAAATTAGCAATATTGATATACTTGGAGAAAAAAAATTAAAATATGATTAGTTTTCTAATAATAATTATCCAAATTAAAAGTGGCAATTATAATTTGATCATATTTTTTGGATAGATATACCTACTATTATAGTCACAATAAATTTACTTTTACTTAATTAAAAATCTATAAATTTAGTTTAATAACTTGAAAATGTGGGCAATTAAACAAATTAAATATTTTTTAGCAATTTGCTAGAATAAAATTGAATAAAAATGCATTTTTGTATTGTTGTTAATAAATAATCTAATAATAAATATTTTTCTAGGACAATTTCAAAAATGTGCAAAAATATAATTTGTACCAAGGTTGAATTTACAAAATACCTTACTACCCCGAGTGGCAATTATAATCTTTGGATATATATACTATTATAGTCACAATAAATTTACTTTTACTTAATTAAAAATCTATAAATTTAGTGTAATAACTTGAAAATGTGTGCAATTAAACAAATTGAATATTTTTCATTAATTTGCCAGAGAAAAATTGAATAAAAATGTATTTTTGTATTCTTGTTAATAAATAATCTAATAATAAATATTTTTCTAGGGCAATTTAAAAAATGTGCAAAAATATAATTTGTACCAAGGTTGAATTTACACAATATCTTACTACCCCGTAGGCGTTTATAAATTATAAAAAACATGTAAAAAATGCGTTTTATAGCCACGATTTATTTTTTTACGATTTTGTTGTTATTATGAATAAAGCAATAAATATTGTTCTATGAGAATAGATGCTGATTGATTGCCCTTGGTGAACCATTTTTGATACACATATAATAATGACACCCTAACAGTTGAAATATATTTATTTTTCAATAAAAAAATTATAATAATTTATAATATATTGAATATTTGTAAAAGATTATGATGGCCTAGGCGCTCCCAATTTAATAATTACAAAAATCGTGTTATATACGATTTTATGTCTTTTAATAATTCTGTTTTTATTACGATTAAGAATAATGAATATTATTCTATGAGAATTTCTAATAAATGAGGTGATACACGCTGATTGATTGCCCTTGGTGAACCATTTTTGATACTCATATAATAACGACACCCTAACAGTTGACATATATTTATTTTTCAATAATAAATTGTAACCATATGTTCATTACAATTTATAATATATTGAATATTTGTGCAAGATTATGATGGCCTAGGCGCTCCCAATTTAATAATTGCAAGAATCATGTTATATACGACTTAATTTCTTTCAATAATTCTGTTTTTATTATGATTAAGAATAATAAATATTGTTGTATGAGAATTTCTAATAAATGAAGTGATAGACGTTGATTGATTGCCCTTGGTGAACCATTTTTGATACACATGTAATAATGACACCCTAACAGTTGAAATATATTTATTTTTCAATAATAAATTGTAACCATATGTTCATTACAATTTACAATATATTGAATATTTGTACAGGATTATGATGGCCTAGGCGCTCCCAATTTTAATAATTACAAAAATCGTGTTATATACGATTTAATTTCTTTTAATAATTCTGTTTTTATTACGATTAAGAATAACAAATTTTGTTCTATGAGAATTTCTAATAAATGAAGCGATAGACGCTGATTGATTGCCCTTGGTGAACCATTTTTGATTCAACTATAATGTCCAGTTTTGATAACGCCTTCAGTTGAAATATATTAACTATTCAATAAGATATGGTAACCATATCAAGCGTTTTTTATCCATTACAATTTATAATATGTTGAATATTTGCACAAAGTTATGCTCTAGGCGCTCCCAATTTAACAATTACGTACAACATTTGCGTTTCTTCCAACTTAATTTTTTTAATAATCCTGTTTTTATAATATAATAAATATTGTTTTCTAGCAATTTCAAATATTGTTGAGTTTGCACAAATTTATGCCCTAGGCACCCACCAATTTACCAATTACAAAAGTTGCAGTATCATGTTAGTTAATTTTTCAAGTTTTGTTGTTATTGTTTGTTAGTAAGATATTTTCGATAGATTATGAAAATAATTAATAATTAATTAATTAATCTTATATCTTTAAATGTTAAATACGTAATAAATATTTTTCATGGGCAATTTCTACGATGTGCAAAGTATAAACTCTAGGTAATTTGCTCATATTAATTAATAATTAAGAATAACTTTAAATATATATTGATTCAATTTGCACATGCAAGCATACCTAATTCAGAAGTCTAAATTTTATTTATGTTTAAAAAATAGGTCAAATGTTTAAAATAGTCTTTTTAAATTTGTATAACAAAAAGGACAAATCGACTTGCATTGATTACAAGTATTATATAATTTGCATATTTAACTCTAAAAAAAATTTAAAAATGAGTAAAATATTTAGTATGCCAAGGTTAAATTTTTCTATATATCTAGAAATAAATAATTATTGAAATTGATTTTTTAATGTAGGTATAATAATAATAATAATAATAATAATAATAATACTTGTGCAAAATATAAATTTTGTTAAAACCAAAAGTGCTTCAGCGATATTTCATTTTAAATTTAGATTTTTAACATTTTTTGTTATTGTTCGTATTTAACATGAAAATTAAACAATTATGATTTTACTACCTATTGTTTTAATATAAATTACACTTAATGAATAAAAAAAACAATATTTATGTAAAACCTCATAAACTTTAACCAATTATTACATATTAATAAATTACAATGTCTATACATTTCTTCACTTGTTGATTATTTAATTGGAAATATCAAAATTACTTCAAGAAATTGACTACTTTTTGCTAATTTATAGTGTAATTAGTAAAGATAACAATTATATACAGCAAATAAATATTTTTGTTGTAGTTGCAAGCGAAAGTGTCATCTTAATCAACCAATTCGCAACGATAAAGAAACAATGAATTGAGACATTGTATATTTTTTGTAACAGCAGCGCGCCTTCATTGAACATTATCTTATTAGTACACATAACAATTATTCAAGGTTTTTAAAACGTGTAATAATAAATGCATTAGCGCGCTCGCATTTTTTTTGTTTTGTTCTCTGTGATACAGCAGCCTCTCAAATATCACATATATTTTTTGCAAATTGCTGGTTGTTTACATAATTCGATTTGCGAAAAATTAAGATTTGTCACGAATGTTATGAATACGCAGTCAATGTGTTTTAATTTTTTTTATGAGATAATTAGTTTAATTACTTTAGCAAATTGTATGTTTCAATTTAGTTGGCACGCTGTAATCATTCGATTTGTTGTGATTCAATGTAATTCAAGTCTGCACAAATAATTAAAAATCAAGGTGTTAAAGTGTTTTACTCCTTTTTGTAAGAGGTAACGATGATAATTCGTTTATTCGATTTGCGAAAAATTAAGATTTGTCACGAATGTTTGTATGTGTGTATGCTTGTGGAAACTATGTTAATTAATTTATTTTTCTTTAGCAAATTGTATGTTTTGGTTTACTTGGCGCATTGTTGTGATTCAATGTAATTCAACTCTGCACAAATCATTAAAAATCAGGGTGTTAAAGTGTTTTAATATTTTTTATAAATAATTTGTTAAATTACTTTGGCATTAACAAATTGCTATGTTTTTTATCACAACTTACCACAACTGAAATTAATGAATTAAATTTTTTTTCTGTAAATAGAACCAATGACAATTAATTTTGAAAATTATATGTTTTCTTGCACTTGATTGGATGGTGTATGAATGTAATCTGACTATGCATTATAAATCGTTAAGCAAAATCATGGTACTATAATGCTTTAAATATTTTGTAAATGCCAACGATGAGAATTAATTTAATTAGTTTATTTCAATTTGCAAAAATTTGATTTTTATTAATTTACGGTAGATTGTTGTTCGAATGTTGGTGATTTCATTTTAAATCTCAATTAAAATCCATGTGATAAAAATGTTTTAAATTAAATTGCAAACAACGATAATGACAATTAATTTAATTAAGTTAGAAAATCGTAGGTTGTGATTTAATTGCTATGGTGTAATAATGAGTCTGCAAAAAATGTTCAAAACAGAAATATTGTACAACTAAACACTTCTCAAATTTTGAGCTAAAATGTTAGATTCCTATTTTTTTGTGGCAAATAACAAGTGAATAATTTGTTTAGTAATTTGAATTTTTATATTTATTTGCCACATTGAATTATAATAATTTGTTTTACAAAAAATTGCCTTTTATCACGATCAAATGTTGTGTGAACAGTGGAGATTCAACTCGAAATTTTATATACTCAACCAAAATCATTGAGTTAAAATTTATTCACTTTAACAATATCCAGCAACGATGATAATTTAGAAATTCGCATGTTATTATTTAATTGCAATGGACTAGGATTTTCAAAAAAATCACATTTGTTACAATTAATGTTTGGATAAGTAATCTAACTAAGTAATTATTAATTAATTTTTTAATTTTTTTGTGGCACATAACAGTTTAGTTAGTTTAATGACTAGATTTGTGAAGAATGAGCATTTATCACGACCAAATGTTTTTGTTTTCCATTTTGTAATGATAAATTCGCAATATCAAAATCAAGATGTTAAAATGTTTTATTTATTCATGTAGTAACGATATATAACAATTAGTTTAATTACGGATTGAATTGTGCAACGCCTCTATTCCATATATAAAAAAACCGCAACTGAATTTAATTAAAATATTAATAAATTAAAATGCGCTACGATAATACGATAATTAAGCAAATTCTTTCACTCTCTAATAGGCAGGTACAGGTTTATAGGAATTATGCAATTGATTGATCTTTTTTTTATTTCGCTTGTAATGAAAATGCAACCTTGGCACTTGGCAATTAATTACATTATTTATTTATTTATGTCACATTATTATTATGGAAAAAAATAGAAATATTTTTACAATATTATACCTACTCTGGTAGTTAACTATAGATCAAGAGATTTTAATCGCTGATAGAAGTGTTGTGGTGAAGGTTAATTATATACAGGGTGATTGTATTTTATTGTGGATTATCAATTCTACTACGCACTTAAATTTGTAATATTTTTTACATTATTTTATCACTTTTTAAACATAGTTTTTTCTATTTTTTGTTATTATATTTTAATATTTTAATTTTTTAACATATATGTAACTAAAGTTTATTAAAGTAAGATTATTTTTACATTAATTGCTAAAATAATAGTTGTTGGATTTAATAGGTTTGAAGTTAATTATATACAGAATGATTATGTATTTTATTATCTTCATTAATCCGCTATCAATTTTAATACGCACTTAAATTTGTAATATTTTTTACATTATTTTATCGCTTTTTAAACATATTTTTTCTATTTTTTGTTATTATTATATTTTAATATTTTAATTTTTTAACATATATGTAAATAAAGTGTATTAAATTTTAACATTAATTACTAAAATAATAGATATTGGATGTAGGTTTAAAGTTAATTATATACAGAATGATTATGTATTTTATTATCTTCATTAATTCGCTATCAATTTTAATACGCACCTAAATTTAAAATATTTCTAACCACAATGAAAGAGGTGTTCTATTTTTTTGTTAATTACTTGAGCCCTTTAACAATATTTTAATATTCTAATTTTTTACATGTATAATAGGAGGTAAATTTATTGGATTTGAAGATTATATACAGGGTGATGTTTTATTATCACGTTTATTACGCAATTAAATCTAAAATTGTATTGTATTAAATGTAACCTACTTATTTTGATTTTTTTTATAAAACATATGCATACTTAAAATTTATTAAAAATAAGATAATTTTAAGATAAACTCTTTTATCAATTTCGGAATTATTGTTTATTATATGATAAAGTTATTAATTTCCCTGATTTTTATAAAGATTTGTCTCAATAAATGTATTTTTAGCATTCAAAATGTAATTTTTGCACATGCTCTTAAAAAGTGAATTGTATTTTATAATTTTTGTGATAAGAAAATCCAAACTAACCGTGTTTCTATGTTACTGCCAAAGTCATGCTAAACGTAACTTGTGACGTTATCAGTATTCAGCAATGCCGTAAAGGGTCACTTTTTGCATTAATTGAAATTATCTTAGTATAATTCTTACATTACCGATGTTGCTAACATTATTTTTGTCTGTCAAAATCAATTATTACTATATATACTTATCTACTCATCATAATAATAAAAGTACAAAATAGGTGCAAGTGATATGTCGTAAAAATCCACTTTTTGTAGTCTTAAAAATTTATTCATAAAATTAAGCTATTTATGCAAATTGTTGTCATAATATTTTCGTTCTTAAAGAAATTTTTTTATTATTATTTTTAAAAATAGGTATGCAGCAATTTGAATTATAAATAATTAAAAAAAAATTAGTAGGAGTTGTTTTTCGATTTTAAAAGAGATTTAAAATTTAAATCAAGTGGATATTTTTTCTTTTGAATAGGTAAATATTTGTTTTTGTAGCATTGTTTATAAGCATGTTAACAATGGTGTTTAAAAATAACCCGTTCAAGTGATGTAACAATTATTAGTAATCGGGCAAGTGGCTGCTTTCTGCACTTATTCTGTAAAGAACTATTAACGTTATATTATTTATACAAATTCTCACTGAAATAATATTATATTATTAGGTGTATCTTTTATATTTAAAGCTATTTAAACTTAAAACGACTTCTGTTTGCATTGCACAATGGACCTAATAAAACAGATTATTTAATGAATTTAGGTTGTTTTTAACTAGAATGAATACTTTTTGTTTGTTTTGATTTTTTATTTTTTTATATTAGGTGTTGCTTATAAAAAATACAATGACATGATTAAAATTTTATTTTTATTTCATTTTTATTGATGTATAAAACGCGAAATTTAAAGTGTAAATTCGAAAAACTTTGGCAGATTATATAATCATTACGAATTTGTGCGATGTCGCATGATGTAAAAAGGAATTTCCTGAAAAACGCTCGTGGTGTTATACATGAGCGAGTAGATCTTATCGACAAGATATTATTAACTCGGAAAAATAATGTAATTATCTCATTAAATGTAAAAAAAACTATATTCCGCGCCATGGATGCTTTTGTAACAAATGCTTTGCTTTACACCCAATTTCATCTGCTGATTTATTTGGTGCGTCGTCTAAATAAATACACACACACACACGAATAGAAAAAACCAAATATTTTTGTCGCGCTGAAAAACAACCGGCAAAAAATTTACTACACACACACCTCTTACTAGCACACAAAACTTTTAAAAATGAAAATAAAATAAAACAAACTCGCAAAACATATAAATCTCGTACCGAATCAAAACCTACATCTTTTTTTTTATTTTAAAAATAATATAATAATATAATCTCGATTTGCCAATGAAAATTGCCGCTGCTAAAAATACGCGGCAAAACAAGCGATCGGTCGATGTAAATAATCGGCGCTGATTAATCGGCTCGTTCTTTTTTTCGCTTTCTGTGTGCGATTTTGAATGTGTATGTAGGTATATAAATGTTGCGACAAAACGCGTGCAAAAAATGCTATAAATGTATTATTAACACTGAAAACTGTAATTTTTCGCGCTCAAGGGCATCGGAAAACGAAACGCGAATACCAGACGCGGCGGCATTTTCATTTATTATTATTATTATTATTATTGTTATTGCGTTTGCGAGAGTAAAATTAAAAATATTATGTAAATAAATATGAAATGAAAAAAATTGATGTTGGTATGATGTGTTGCCTATTTGATCTATAGATAAGGGGGGCGGTAGTAGTTACCTGCTTCGGTAAGTAGTTGATAATTAGCGCAACAATCCCGTAGTGATCTTAAGTGCATACCACTCACAACTGATACTACAGGCACCTTAGCTAGTCAACTTTAAACTAAAAGTTTCAACTGTCAAATTTGCAAACCCCCTACTCTCTCTATACTACTTAAGTATATGTTTGTATATGTATGTGTGTGTGTGCTTATCGTATCAATGCTTTTTGACGTGAGCGTGTGCGTTTTGTTTTGATTCGTTTTTAATTAGATTTTTTCGCCGTTACTTGACGAATTGTGCGTTTTGTTCGCTGTCTGCCAAGTTTGGTGGTATTAAACGCGAATTAAATATAATGTATTTAATTATAGAAGCTAATTTTTTTCTTAAATTAAAGCATTTTCGTTTAAAACTATTTTACGTTACATTCTATGATGGTTCAAAAAATTTTTTTTAAATTAATGATTTTTGTTGTTGTGCATTTGCTTAAATATTGA
Organism: Adinopsis sp. GC000173; assembly: GCA_030264715.1. Lineage (NCBI taxonomy): Eukaryota > Metazoa > Arthropoda > Insecta > Coleoptera > Staphylinidae > Adinopsis > Adinopsis sp. GC000173. The sequence continues at coordinate 12,949 of JARJDW010012375.1, forward strand.
ATTTAAATGTCTTTGTTAAAAAATATTAATTATCAGTCCAAGTTTGGTACAAAATATGAATTAAATGTAATGTATTTAATTAACCGTGTCTTAGCGGCTAGAATTTGTTAATTTTTGAAATCAACATTTTTATTTAACAACTATTTTATGCTAAATTTGAATTTCAAGAATGATTTTTTGTTGTTGTGCGCTTTATTACATATTAAATGAGCCAAAATTAAAATTCATTTTTTTATTTTATTTGGAACTAAATATCTACGAATTAAATATCATGTTTTTAATTATCTATGTTTTTTTTCTAAAAATTCTTTTATGTTACAATTAATTCTATAATAGTTTAAAAAATTCATGATTTTGTTGTTGTTGTGCACTCTATTAAATATTGAATAAGCTAAAATGTAAATATTGTTGATAAGAAATAGCTATACTTATTTTTAATCTCACTTTGGAACTAAATACGAATTAAATACCATATGCTTATTTTATTTATTTATTTGGCTAAATTCTAATTTAAAAAAATTATTTTTGTTATTATTAAAATAAATTGTTTTTAATTAATGATTTTTGTCGCGCGCTTTATTAAATATTGAATGAGCTATAATTAAAATGTTGTTGATAAAAAATATTTATTTTTAATTAGATTATTTTTGTTGTATTTTGAGTGGGTAGGTATTTGTTGCTTTTGGCAATAATGTGGTGGAGTATTATATAAAAGTTATATTTAAGTTACTGTTAAATATTTTATTAGTGGAAATTATCTATTTATTTCTTAAACCATCGTATTTAGATTTTATGCTAAATTCTAATTAAAGTCTGAAATAAATAAATTTAATTAATAAATTTTATCAAACAATATACGTTTTATAAGAAATTTATCATGATTGGCGTTAATTATTAAACTTTGTTGATAAGAAATATTTAAAACAACATTTTTTGCACCAAACGATTTTATTTAAATTCTTTCTTAAAAAAATGACATTCATCTGTTGATTTTGAGTGTGGATGTATTAACTATACATAAAATTCTGCATAAAAACAAACATTTAATTTATTTTTATTATTTTGTTATTTATTATTTATTGATGTACAGCGGAAGATTTGTTTTTAATGAATTTGCTGAACATGGTGTTAAAATTTAAAATGTTGAGTTTTGATTGATAGGTAAATTATTATTTCTATATTTTTTAATATTGTACTAATTGTCTATATTTTTGGTAGATTTTTGCTATTTATTCGTTCTTTAATGATCTTTTAATGTGTTTTATACATTTAAATTAATTTTGCAGGTTCAATATGCGTCTAATTGATATAGAATTAGACTTAAAGTTTCATTATATTTTTGTTTAAATGTTAATGTTCATTTATTTATTGGTTTGCGGTTTAAAATTTTAAATACATATAACATATTTTGCATTATAAAAACTTTTTACTATATGTTAATTATAAGTGCCAATTATAAATTATTATGAATGACAACATTGAACTATAAAAAATGGTAACTTATCGTTATCTGCGGTTTGCATTAACTGATTTGGTAACAACTTACCACATACGCGTCTCAATGCCTATTTTAGGAAAATCCTTAGCAGTGGAAACCGTTCACTAAAAAATTCATTTCATTCTTAGATAATTGTTGGCAGCAGATAGACTTTTAATTTAAAATCATTATTGAACACGTTTTATCAATATAGATAATAAATATTTACCGTATTTTTCAGTGCATTTTCCACCATATTACTATATTAATTGTACCTACGATTATAATCTAAATTTCAAATATCAATATTTATGGTGGATACCTAAAAATATGATTATATATTATCGATTCAAATTAAATTCCACTTTGTTGTTAATCACGGTCATAATATTGAATATAATTTGTTTAAAATTACGTATCTTACGCGGAAGACAACAAACTTGTTTTTTATACAATATTATAGATTAGAAGAAATGTGTAGGAAATTAGTAAATACGAGCAGTCGAATGTATATCTCATTCATTCTTATCTACAGTTTGTAGGTATTTTAACATTCATTTAATTAAATCATTTAAATTAAAAAAATATAAAAAATTTGAAGTTTGGTATAAAATGTTTTATTGGAAGATAAATTTAACCATATAATAAATATACAATTGTATATAAACATATTATATAAATAGCTACGCCTGGTTCTAACTTGGTTTTATTAACTAATGTTATTTTAGATTTTTACAATAGATAAAAATCTTGATTGTTGGCTTTATGGAATTGTAGGGACTAATCTCATAATGAGTAAAAATACCTTTATTTAAGATTCGCATTCGGAAGAAAAATATTCTATAAAATAGTTAACTTACATTTTCTGCGGCTTGGAAGCTCTTATGCGAGGGCCCAACAAGAGCAAGGCTCCAAGTGATTGCATTACTTGCCGCCCCCTAATCTCGACGACACTATGCTAATGATAATTGAGCAAATAATTACGCTTCAAAATTTATTACACTTTATATAAATATTAATGTTTATTTATATTTGTAACAGCGAATAAGGATTATACGTATGATTCTTGCCACTGTTTTTGTGGTAATATCATAACTAATATTAAATAGCATTAAAAACTTCAACGCGTCCATAAATCATCCTTTGACAATAAATATAATAGAGTGATATACTTGTATGTTATCGGTTCAATTTACATTCCACCTTGTTCTTTACATGGCCAGAATTTGTATTACATGCCAGTGTATAGTCATTTTATTTATAGTACCATATAACCTAAAAGGCTAGACGTGGAATAAATTATTAAATCATTTATTTACAATTGATATACACGTATTAATAATAATGTAAACGAATTAATATTTCATTCGTAATTAAAGTAGAAATAAATGTTTGCTTTAATGTGCTGCAAAAAATAACATAATTATCTACTGTGAATTAGCATTGATTTGCTGAATTAATTAATTCGCTAGATTTTCCTAGAAAAGTGGCATGCACTTGATTCTGGTAGCCAGGGCCGGCTGGAGAAAAATAATTAACAAGTGATTACAGAATTTTTTAAAATTAATAAAAATTTTATTTGGTACAAAGTTGTTTATTGAGAAATTGTGAAATTGTTATATATAATTTTAAATTACAATACTGTTCCCTTATAGCTACTCTTGACCTTGTGGTCTTATTAACTAATTTTAAAGAAAATTTAATCAAGAATACAGGTGTATTCTCATTTTATATAAATAGTCTTTTGACTTGTGTTTTTTGTGGCTAAATGGCCTTTATTGAACATCATACAGGGAAAATTCCCAAAAACTCTGTTATTTATCATTTTTATTTAAAGTAGCATTAAATTTCTCTTAGATTTATTTGATTTCTGCATCTCCTGAACTGGCTCCAGGACAAGAATTTTACATTCCCATGTAAATTTATTAAATCATGTCTTATTTTAAGTTTTAGGGGAAAGTTGGATAATGCCGCAACCTATGGTCTATCTAAAAAATTATTAAGTGTAGAGATGAGAAAAACGCATCAGCACCTTGCAAACATTGTGTAAGTTAACATACTGCAAACTGACGACAGTTCCTCAACAAATAAAGTAGCAGCTCTTATATATAATGCGCGAATTGAAGCCAAATTATTTTTAAATATAATAATTATTTCTTGATTTGATAATATATATACAAAGATGCATTCTGCTATGCATTGCTGAATATTTTAAGAAATAGTTTGCACTAGATTGCCCTTTACATCTTCATGAAATAAAATTTGCCCAAATGGATAATGACGCGTTATTTGTCATGAATGTGGAACAGGCAATGAATGATGGTTTGGATGTGAATTATGTTCAGGATTGTCCATAAGGAATGCAATTTACAGGACATCCCTGATAATTACAAATGTGATTTTTGTGTATTTAACGACAAGTTTATAATATGTAGCTTTTTTACCTATTTTATTTGTTAAAGCGCAATTACCCTACCAGTTTCGCCATTATAATTATTATATAATATTTGTTTTTCTAGCCATTTCCCATATTTACTATTATTTATTGTTGTTTTTTTTATAATATTCAATGTCGTGTTAACAATAGACCTTATATCAGATGATTCAAGTTCAAATCCGGCCCTGTTCTACAATAGATATAAATGTACAAGTGTATGAATATGTTAGTTGAATGTAAAACATATTTTTGTTATGAAAAATTGGAGGTCAACCACAAATTTTAAGTTAGTATCTAATTTACATACCCAAACAATGGAATATATAAAAAGTAACAGAAAAAAATCTGTGTGTGCGAGATGTGCATCGCAGCAATAGACATAGTTGTTATTCAATTCAATGCTAAACGTTTAACTATTGTCATAATAAACTAATTAAAATGCTTCGATAATTGCTTGCTTGAAAATCAAAAACAATATGGCAATCTATAATAATTAGCGTATTGTTTTTAATAAATAATAGAGGTCCCAAACGTTATGATGTCTAAGTGGCGCCACGCGCGTAAAAAGATCATCTCAGTAATTTCCCATATTTTTTCTACATTTTTTATTTTATTTTATTTTATTTTATTTTTACATTATCTTAATTATCGGGTTGGCAACTAAGTAATTAGCGATATTAGAGATATTTTTGTTTTAATGGAAAACATTTTAATCTAATAAGTATTTTCGATTATGTTCGGTGACATTTTGTCATCTTTCTGATGATGGTTTTAATGTCATCCTCATTAAGTTCAACTTTAACGTTGGTCATCTTTATGAGAAAAATCTCCAGAACGGATTTTTTAAAATTAGTTTTGGCATTGCCTTTCTTTAAGCGCTTTATCACCATACACGTTACGAAACTTTTTGGTGGCTTACACTACTTTTTTTCTTTACAAAAAGTATAAAACAAAATATGGCCAAAATGTTTATTTTTTGCACTTCATCTTAATATTGAGGTAAAAAAAATCACTTTGCGAAAATATCTACGCAATGAACTTATAAAGCTAGGTTAGGATGACAGCTAACATAATTAAGAAGAAGAAGATCATAACATTTACTTAGTTGCCAACCCAATATGAAATAATCGTTGCGCCCTCCTCGATACATGTAACCCAATTTCATAAATATACAATACTTTGTAAAGTATAAAGTTCCTCAAAATGCCAAAGAAATCAACGAGAATCGAATAAAATTTAAAAATTTCACCAAGAAATTTGAATTTTGCGCTGACTTTTGCTAATTTCTATAATTTATCATATTTTTTATACAATTACGCGCCTCCTTTACAATACTCCTGCACCTTACAGTTTGGCAACCACTGATATACACTGATATTTCTTTAGTTTATTCAAAACCGATTCGATGATACTTTACGAAGAGATAATAAAAACACAAGGCCGTTGACTTGTACATAAATTTATAGCTAAACAAATAAAGCGATTAACTATATAGGCAAAATGTAGGTATTATTTATATTAAAGAAAAAAAAAGAAATTAAATAACTCGTTTTTGGTTATAATCGATACAGCACAAATTATTCTTGAAATTAAGGAAATTGTATGCATTGTGTAGTAGAGTCGAGTGGTTTGGTAGAAGGTTACCCGATGAGTGAGTTATTTTTGTAAAATGAGGTTATAACCAATATTAAGAAATGTAAATTGTCGTCGCTCTTTTTGCGTGTGCGTCTTTTAAACGAGAAATAAAAATGCTATTTTCGACTTGGTCGTGTTTAATTCGCAATAATTTTTATATCAAATTGCAGCCGGACGAATGTGAATATACATATACATACATAAACGTTTATGTAAAGTACATTATTATTTTTTTTGCAAATTGCATCGCCGATTTTTAATGCTAGAACAATGTTTGATTGGATAATTTATATACGCAGGCTATACAATGGTTTTATAATAATTTAAGGTAAATAAATGACAAATTCGTGCACGTAACAATATTTATATGATTTGTTTGTAAAATGCAGATAATGTAAATAATAGGCAACCAAGATGACTTGTTGAAAATTCAATGATAATGGTTAATAAATTGTACGTACCTACGTAGATATATTTTTAGTTTTTTAGATGTGCTAATTTTATCTATCTATTAATATTCATTTTTATGATAAAAATTTTGATAGCAATAATACATAATGCATATTTAAAATTCTAGTAAAATATAAAAATGTTTTTCGTTTTGTAGAGTATTTTATTTTAGTGTGTGTAAGGCCAAATAAAATTTTGTAAGAAATGGAAAGGGACAATTTTTCACGAAAATACATATTTATACAATATTGTTGGTTAAAAGCCTTCTGCAGCATAAACAAATACAGTAAAAATTCGATAAATGCAACTCTCCATAACTGCGACGTATTTTAATTCATATGAATTTGATAAATGCAACTACGGTCAAATGTTGTCAAAAAACAACACATTCAAATAATATATTCATTAAGAGTTTAAGTTTTATTATTAATTTTTCTTTTATTTTTTTGTATTATTATTCTTCCTCTCCGGGTTTACAGAATTTCTTCCAAAACGAACGAAATTTCAAAATTTATTCGATAATTGCAACTAATTTGGAGAAATAGAATCAGATCTGTTGCATTTATCGAATTTTTACTGTATAATAAAAAATATGTTTCACTACTTTGTCTCTCCTAATTGAAAGCTGCGGTACGACTTAAGCTGTAGAAGGTACGGCTTAGGAGTATAGGTTCATTAAAATGCTTATTGCCTACTCATTTTTAATACGTGACAGACAAATTATAAAAAATGTACATTTCTACATTGAGATCAAAAATTGAAATACGCCTTATACGCCAGGTTTTATGTTTTTTGTTTTATATCTCAAAATTAATAGCAGGATAAAAAAGAAAGAACAGCTTGGTTTATATAACTTTATTGAATTTCAACAAGATGTGCAATAGAAAAGAGAAAAGAGAAAACGCTACAGTAAATATTTATGTACCCAAGTAATTTTATATAGAACAATAGTGAATTAAATTCAGGAGCAATGTGATGGCATTTCAATCCTTGTGTTCTTTCCGGGTAAGTTGTAAAATACATGCGATCATTGAATAGCAGTATTTGAAAATCTAAAATTAATTTAAAATAATTAAGAAAAGTTTTAGTTTTATCAAAATGTATGCGCATACAGATAGTGCCAATTTCGCATTAAATGCTTTGAAAAAACCTGCAGGAAATGTAATTGGCTTATTGCAGCGATTCATCATGAATGCTACATCTTTAGCCATTTCCACATCGGACCAATAAATTGAATGAAACATTTCCATCTGTATCTTGTTGTGCTGTAAATGTTGTTTTACATCAAACATTAATTTATGGTAATAAAACTTACTTCGTTTTGAAGTAATTCGCTAAACATCGCAAATGTTATAATGTAGAAAATGTAGCAGCTTATATGGATAATATTACTAGCATCCAGACCCTATCAAAATTAAAGATTATAAATTATAAAAATAAAATTTGTTTGTTTAAATACAATTATGATTTGTTTTATCGCGATCAGTGGTATTAATATACTGCTGACTAGTATGCCGCCAAAGAAAGCTGGATTCATCCAATCGCGCCATGTTTCAAAGAGTCTATCAATTTAAAAATATTTTAATATTTTATAATAAAGTAATATTACTGTCTTCCAAAATAAGTAAGCCATTTCTGTAGCATATCCCGTTTTCTATATAAAAGAGTTTTCGAAAAGTTGCACCTAATTTTACGATATTTTATAGTTATTTTTAACAAATTGAAAAATCAAATATTTGGAAATAAAAAAAAACACTAAAATTCAGTAAAAAAGAATGAAAAAGAGTAAACAAATTTAGTGAAAAAAAGTAAAAATACGAAAAAGTACAAAGCACTAAAATTTGGTGAAAAATAGTGAAAAAGAATGAAAAAGAGTGATAAACAGTTAAATTTAGCTAAAAACAGTGGACAAGAATGAAAAATCACTGAAATTTACGAAAAATGTAATTCGGAATTTGGTAAATATTAAAAACAAAGTAAAAAATTAAAAAAGTTACAAAATAACATAAATTTAGTACAAACAGAAAATGGCTCATTTGTTTTGGAACAAAGGTACTAGTAATGTTTACTTGTAAATAAGCAAATGTTGATCAATACGATTTCGTAAATAAAGCTTCCGTTCAGTTTTATCGTCAATATTCTTTATATGACTTATAGCATCTCGATAATATGGCATTAGGCATCTGAAAAGTTCGAGTGTACAGTATGCGAATCCTAATACAACCGTTCCAAACATTAAACCGCAAGTAGCATAATATAATTGACAGATTAAAATGAAATAATTTAGTGGAAACACATCGTAATTGAATTCTATTGGTAGGTACTGGAATATTAAACAATTAGATATTCTTTAAATCAACTGCCACTTAATTACAAAATGTAAAAATCCAATACATCCATTATGGCATCTAATATATAAATTTGCGGTCAAGTAGTAGGTGATAATCATAAGATGGAAACATGAAGAATATTTTAAAAACGATTTAAAATTAGTTTCAAGTTGTTCATTCATTGTATAAAGCCCACAAGGAAAATTGATCTCCAGTTGTTCAGCACACTGCAATTTGTCCAAAAGTGTATCAAATGTGTGCGATAACCATATTGATAGAAACAGATAATATGTACATGAAATAATACCAGCAATATCTATGACTGCGTCTGCAATATATTCTTCATCTAAACAATGAAAATCTTGTTAATAAATTATAGTAGTTTAGTATAAATGAGTAGGAATGAAAAGGTCAAGTGTGCGCTCTGGCATTTCAATATTTGTAGTAGAGATGTGCATGGGACTAAATATCTACTTCCATCCCAACCAGTCCCAAATGTTTACTACCATTTCCAATCCATCCCATCTCACAATAAAAACGTTCCCGTACCTATTATCCCATTCCCAATGCTTAGAATTTTATTTCTTCCCAATACCAACCATTGGGCCCCACTGAGATTCCACAAATATTGTAATTAGCCAGTGAATCTAACAACGAAAAGTTTTATTCTCGACAATTTTTCGAGGAAACGCAAAAAAATGTTATTTTTGCAATAAACTTTCAGTAGAAAGCCAATATCAGAGCCAAATTTATTACTTGCTAATTAGCTTTTTGCTTTGTAAGCTAAACAAACAGTTGTCCAAATAATTGCTTTGAGTAGTGTACATTTTTATATCACCTAAAATAATTTTTTAAACTATATATGTGTTTGGTAATAAAATGTAGAAAAGTTTCACGTGAAACTTACTCACAATGAAACATATTCGAGATATAATTTATTCCCCAATAAAAATAAATAATAAATTCAGGAAATCCCTATATCAAAAAAAACTTAAAAATAAAACATGCCGAATTCTAAAGGAATTTACAAGAGCTCGGCAATATTCGAAATGTTCATCAATAGATTTCTGTGTAATAAATATAAAAAAGGCGCTAAAAGTCCTAATAAAATGCAAAAAGATGCAAATCCTTGTAAAAATGCTGAATAGAGGTTGTCTATAGATCCCAAACATCTACTACTTATAATTATTTCTGAAATAAAATATAAAATGTTACTTTATTTTAATAAATTTTAGTAGGTATTAAAAAAATAAAAATTTATTATTATTTATTATTGGTTGAAACAAGTTATATTTTCATTTTGATATTCTATGTTAAACCTTTAACATAAATAATAAAATTTAAATATGTTCATTAATTAATTAATAGGCAGTGGGACTCACATAATCCCATAGGATTCCCATATGGTTGATGATCCCATCCAGTACCTCTCAAACACTTTCGATTCTTTCCCAACCATTACCTACAATACAAAATGAACCTAAATCCCAACCAATCAAATACCATCCCAGTGGGTCTCAATGGGTCCCGCAAAATTCCCTCCCATTTGCACATCTCTAATTTGTAGGGGCGCCGCAAAATACTTTAAAACTTCATAATGAATTAACTAACCCTACTGCTTTTAGTCTCAATGCCAGGCGCTTTATTATGTGGGTACCTTCAAGCCGCCAGAAACTATGTGGGCAGCTGAGGAAAGCTTTGGAAGGACAAAGTTTGCATCTTATCTTATATAAAATAGTCATCAATCTCTTGTTCAATATTCTCAAACTATTTAAATACCAAAAAAACAAACCGAATAAATTTCTATTGCTACTAAAATCTATTTTTTTAAATATGACCATTTCATTCCATGTGATTCAATAATAAAAGTATAAATTTTATACCGATTGCTTTAACTATAAACCCAGAACAGCCGGACACTAATACTATGTACGTGAAAAGGTGCCAAATAAATTGAATAATATTTATCCAAGGATTGTCGTATTTAAATAAACAAAATAGGTGCAAAGTAGATAAAGGTGCTTGTAATATGCCAAGATCTAAAAGTTATTTTCCTTGTTAATAATTTATCAATTGTGTGATTACTTGAAATATACCTTCAATTTTCATAGCCTTACAAAACTGTAATGCTTCATCACCCCTTTTCAAAAATATTGCTACAAACTTATTGCTGCGTAAATTTACAACTGACTCCGCATTTTCTATTTCAATAAAATAAAGAAAATTAAAAATTAATGTTTGTTAGAGGCTTCATATCTAAATAACACGCAATATGATAATTATATGGAGGTTATCAGGAATTTCCTTCGGGGTCCGAAAGGCAATCAGGGATGGCCGAATAATGTAGGAATCGTATAGTAGGCGTGTGCGTTGTTTATATTTTACCACGGTTTTTGTTGATAGCAACGCAATGCTTTTGCGTTTTAGTTTTTAATTGAACTCCGAGGCGTACAGTTGTTAATTGAAATTACTAATAAATTTCTATAAAGATAACCACCTATTCTTCCGATTCTTACGTAGGGATTTATTTACTTAATTATATTCCTACATATATAGAATATAAATTTTATACGATAATAAACTGGGCCGATGTGAGATATCTGTAGATTCGGTGCCTGCCGATTTCTATCGCAACTATGTACAGTCGCGCAAGCCTCAGACTGAACGCCATAAAATATCTACATTAAGCATTAGGAAACTAATTTTGTTTTTCGTATAGTTTTAAATAGGTAAACTCAGATAAATATGACAAGTATGTTCAGTTTGAGGCTTGCGAAACTGTACGTCTTAAGTAAAATATATGGAAAAAATTTAATTCCGCTTTTGATGGATTGTGCGCTTATTATTTGATATCTTTAATAGTTAATACACAATCCGTCAATATCAAACAACACTTTCACTCATATAATATAGGTACTATCGAACGTATCTCAAAGAGAAGGATTTCCAGGAACTGCGATTTTTTGAGACCCCGCATACCTGCTTTTAGACAATTTAGATAGTTTAGATTGAATGCAAATTTATTGTTTATGACATGGATTAAACCACAATTTGATCTTTGTAGGCATAAGAGGTGGGAAGAAGCGGCAAAGTATCAGTTTTAATGCATGTACAGTGTACTCCCGATTTTCCGAGACATCAGACAATTCTCGATATTTATTTAACAAAATGTTAAGGGTTAGAAAATTTTCGGATCAAATGAAAAATAAAAATTTAAATTTAAATTATGTGATTAAAACTTTTATTCACCTTTAAAACAATGTTTGTGAAATAGAACCATTTTAATGAATATTTGCATAAAACCAATTATATATATCATATATTCGCTTTATCACTTCATTTAAGTGCTTGCATATCTATTTCGTGAAATTTCATTATTTGTTTTATTTGCCTGTAAGTTGCAAAATGCATGTGATAATCGAGTAGGCATACTGGAAAATCTAAAAATATCGTAAAATATTACTTAAATTTCAAGAAATATTAGCAATATTTAGATACAAACGGCCAATGCCAATTCCGCATTAAACACTTTAAAGAATCCGGCAGAAAATGTCATTGACTTATTGCAATACGCCATCATAAAAGCCATATCCTTCGCCAAAGTCACATCAGACCAATAAATCGCATGGAATAAATCCATTTGTATATCGTCATTCTGAAAATATCTATTGTTAGACGCCAATAAAAAGAAATTAAATAAAATTAATAATTGCTTCATCTTGAAGTAATTCACCAAACATTGCAAACGTTACTATATAGAAAATATAGCATACAATATGAATCGTATTACTGACATCAAATCCCTAAAAGTTATACATGTGTTTTATTATAATTGCATTTACATTGCATTTATGTTTTAATAACAATTTTAATCTCCTTTATAATGACAAGCGGCATCAAAATGCCACTGACAAGTATTCCGCCAAATAGAGCTGGATCCATCCAATCACGCCACGTCTCAAACATTCTAAACACAAACAATAAAGTCATCAAAATAAAATGTTATATATTAGACTGATGCAGTGCGTTCCATTCAATGATATTCACATAGGAAATACAGGTTGCGGCAGCATAACTTCCTTCTTTAAAATACGCGCCGCGCCATTCATTCGGTTGATGTCGTAACGGAGCATTAGTAGCCTCGTTTTATAGGGGGGGCCTTAAAGTTTTGTCCTGACGCAGTTTAGTCACCTTAACTAGAATTATTGGCCTCTGGTTCTTTGAAGAAAATGAAGTCGCAGTGACAGTGAATTTAGATCAGTCTGTAAACATGTTGCAGGATTTTTTTTCCACGGCTAAATGAGTTGAACTTCGGGGATATTTAGTTCCAACAAGACGATGTTCCCTCAAAACAGTTATCGATGCTCTGGAAGTGAGTACCGTTGCACCGTCTAGTTGGTTAGTTGAAGAGCTACGAAAAAAAGTGCAAGGAAAGACCCCCATTAGAATTTAATTCTAAAGTGATTTCAGTGTCTCAAAGTGAAATCGGGGTCATAGGTCACGAGTTATGGGGTTATTTTCCAACAAGACGGTGCAACGGCACACACTTTAAGAGCATCGATGGCTGTTTTGAGGGAACACCGTCTTGTTGGAACCAAATGTCCCCTCATCTAGCCGTGGAAAAAAAATCCTGCACATACCGGTCCAAATTTACTGTCACTGCGACTTCATATTCTTCAAAGAACCAGAGGCCAATAATTCTAGCTGATGCCACTAGACTGCGTTAGGACTAAACTTTAAGGTCCCCCCTCTCGAACGAGATCAGTAGCGCTCCGCTACAACATCAACCGAATTAATGATGCGCATTTTAAAAAATGAAGTTATGCTGCCGCACCCTGAATAATCTATACGTTTTGTACATTAAATTTTGCATAGGATTAACGTATTTTCTCCGATTCTCGGCATCTTCCATCAAAGCATTTAAAATTTTTCATCAAAATCGTTTCAAAAGGTGAGAAGTACGCAATTCTCGTCGCACTTTCAAAAGTCGATAAAAAATTTGATGGAAAATGATGAATAATCAAAGAAAATTCAATGAAGAAAAGTGTGCAAAAATGTTCTGCCACCCAAGGAAAAATCCTTATCCAAAATTGAATGTTTAAGAATCTCCAGGATAATACTAAAAAGTATAGATTATATTTTCCATAATTTTAAATGAAACGCACTGTAGATATTAAATTTGTTTACCAATAAGTCGTTGCTTTTTTGTTTAAAAAAGCATATCAAAGATTTTTATATAAGAAAAAATAAGTAAAACTTCTTTTTTCGCCTATTCAATAATTAATTTTTGTATTAATTTAAGATTTGTAAATTTTAAAAATACCGACAACTTATTAGCTATAAAATATTAACTCATTAATAATTGCATGATGTTGAATGCATTTTTTCAAGTAAAGTTTTCGTTCATTTTTATCTGCCACTTGTCCGATGTCCATGATAGATTGTCTAAGAAGCGATAGTTCATATCTGAATAGTGTCAGTCCGCAATAAGCGAATACTAATAAAAGTATTGCAAACACCAAACCGCAAGTACCGTAATATATTTGACAAATAAAAATAATGTAGTTTACTGGAAATACGTCGTAGTTAAAAGGTAAATACTAAAATAAAAATACATGGTTTAAAGAAATTAAAAAAAAGTTAACGCTAAAAATAGTTACAAAATGTAAAAATGAAAAGCATCCACCATCGCATCTTGTATACAAATTGTAAAGCAAATAGAAGACATCAATTGTGGATGTTCCAATTGCATAATATTTCAAAAATGTCTTATATTTTGCGTTAATTTTGTCATTAAGTTCATAGGTACCGCATGGAAATTGTTCCTCGATTAATTCAACCCGTTTTAAAATACTTAGAAGTGTTTCAAATGTTACTGATAGCCATATCAATAAACCAAAATAGTAGCTGGCGGAAATAATTGCAGCAACATCTATGATAGCATCCTTTACATTATTTTCGCCTACATTTAAACATTGGTATCAATTAAATGATAAAATGATTAATAACAATATTGTAATTAACTTATTGATTTAAGAAAATATCCAAAACATCCAACTATCATAACCAAACCAGTAAATAAATGAATTGAAAAGTGTACTACATTCTTGACGCGATTTTCGCTTTGGAATAAACAAAAAAGCTGTAAACTAGATAGTGGTACTTGCAACACCTTTACATCTACGATTAAATTATATAAAACGTTAATGAAATGTTTACTCTAAATACGCATTTACCTTTAAGTTTCATAATGTATACTAATTATATTCATCATTGCACCAGCGATAAACACTATCCTACTAGATAGTTGCTTTACAACTGACGTGGATTAACTTGTACATTACAAGTACATAAAAAGTTCACAAACATAAGTATTTTTGATTGTGTGCCACTATGTGCATAAAGAAATAATTCATAATAATTGCTATTTAATATATCGTAGTTGTATGTCTACTATGCATTGAGATTCGATCTAACTAATGTGTCCTAAATGAAAACTGCCATTATAATATACATAGGGGAGGTTGCGTAAGACGTACCTGCGCCTAAGTCGTACCTCCGCAATTTTGAAGAAACTATAAGGCCTAAACTTCCAAATACAGAGACAATACAACCAATTTAGTCCTATTTAGCGTATATAAAAGTTTTGTCGCCCTGTCACTGGGTGTACAGATTTTATTCAACAAAGTTCATTTTTTAACGATGCATATAATATTTATCTAATATTTGTAAGCTTCCACAGCTAATTGAAACTAGATAATTGCATATTGTGTTTTAAATATATATTATACATTTATTTAAGCATAATTTGCCTTGTATAGCAAAGTAAAATATTAATTGGATATTGTGTGACAATGATAAGTCATACCTCCATCATATTGTGCTAGTAATTACATATTTTCTAAACTGAGATCATATTATTTAAGATATCAAAATTATTCAAAATAGAAAATCAATTGAATTTGGCCAATACTATAGAATCGTCGAATTATAAAAAAATTACAGATTCTATTTGTGAGATAATCCTTGTCTACAATAAAAGCCACAAGTCTATATTTAAACAACATTTATTAAATATCAATCAAAATTTAACATTTCACGCTAGTGCACCAAAATATTATTTTGCAAAAAAAACGCACACACAAAACTTATATAATTTAAATCCCCTTTATTAAGTTTATTTTGTTAGTTGTAAAATGCATGTGATTATTGAATAAGCATACTGAAAAATCTAAACAGACAGTTTAAAATGAAATAGTAAGTATTTTCTCTGTTAAAAATATACTAACTGCAAGTGCCAATTCTGCATTAAAATCGTTAAAAAATCCTGCAGAAAACATCATTTTTTTATTACAGAAAGTCATCATAAAAGCCATATCTTTAGCCAACGTTACATCCGTCCAATAAATGCTATGAAATAATTCCATTTGTATATTGTCATTCTAAAAACCTTACTTTTTACAAATATCAACAGTAAATTTTATAAATAACTTGCTTCAATTTGAAGAAATTCACCAAACATTGCAAATGTGCAAATGTAAAACACGTAGCAAGTTACATGCACAATGTTGCTTACATCCCATCCCTAAAACATAGATAACCACCTAGATTTTATAATAACGTAACTATATCGATAAACCATTTTAATCTCTTTTATAATAACGAGTGGCATTAATATTCCACTGACAATAATGCCACCAAATAAGGCTGGATCCATCCAATCACGCCAAGTTTCAAACATGCTAAACCACAATAATATTAGATATGATTATTACACACACTCAAATGAAAATAATATATTTAACTCAGCAATAATCGAATGATGCTCAATGCATGTTCTCAGATATTCCCTTCGCTCATCTCTATCTTCAATTAAAACAATGTCATGTATGTAGTTTCTAAGAAACGACAATTCGTATCTGAAAAGCTCCAGTCCGCAGTAAGCAAACACTAAGAGTAGCATTGCAAATACTAAACCGCTAGTACCGTAGTATAGTTGGCAAACAAAAATAAAATAATTAATTGGAAATACGTCGAAATTAAAGGGCACATACTAAAATAAAAAATCTTAACGTCATTCTTCCATCTACATATATATAAGGTATTTCAATTAGGAAAATCAACTTGTTAATAATTTTCTTGGGCAGGTATATACACCGATGGAGACATTGTTTCCTACTTTTGGTAGCAAACTACCGAAATGACATTCTTTGAGAACATTTTTTATTTTAGGAAAAAAGAAAAGTCACAGTGGCTGATGTCAGGTGAATAGGGAGGCTGCCGGTAAATGGATGCTCCATCATGACGGCGCCTTATGTCACACTGCCTTCTTCGTCGCAGAATTATTTACCTCTAAAGACATTTCTCTGGTTCCCCAGCCCCACCATTCACTTCAACCTCTGTGACCTTTTCCTTTCTCCTAAACTGCAAAATGTCCTCAAAGGACGTCATTTTAGGATTTTAGAAACCATCCAAAAAACTGTAACGGACATGCGGAAGACCATACCGGTTTAACACTTCCAGCGCTGTAAGCCAAAGTGGAAACAATATCTCTATCTATGTGTAGCTGCTCAAATACACAACATCAATTTATGTCCTTATTGAAATATCCTACATTTGAATGCAATTACAAAATGCAGAAATGAAAAACATCCATCACGGCAACGAAAGTACAAATTGATAACCAAATAAGAAACGACGATTACGAATGTTAACGCTTTCCAAAATTTTAAAAAAATCTTGTACGTATCATTAATTTTATCATTCGCTTCATAACTGCCGCATGGCATATGATTTTCCATTTCAATAACACGCATTAAAATGTCCAAGATGGTGTCAAACGAAAGTGATAACCATATTAATAAAAATAAATAGTAATTGGCGGATATAATACCGGCGATGTCCACAATAGCACCTTTTAAATCATTCTCATCTAAACAAATAATCGTAAGTAGGGCACATACCAAATTGTGTAAATATTATTAATTACGCATTGATTTAAGAATATATCC
Source organism: Adinopsis sp. GC000173 (assembly GCA_030264715.1). Classification (NCBI taxonomy): domain Eukaryota; kingdom Metazoa; phylum Arthropoda; class Insecta; order Coleoptera; family Staphylinidae; genus Adinopsis; species Adinopsis sp. GC000173. The sequence goes on from JARJDW010012375.1 coordinate 30,289, forward strand.
ACCGCAACCAACTACTAATATCAAGTATGTGAAAAAGTGTGCTGCAAAGTGTATAGCATTTATCCAACGGTTTTCACTTTTAAATAAACATAATGCGTGTAAAGCGGATATAGGTTCACGCAATATCGTAACATCTAAAATTTAATTTTATTACCATAAATTGTAAATCAATAAAGAAATTATTCAATACCTTTAAGCCGTCGCATGATACTTGGACCCTTTTTTCTTCTTAGCTTTTGCCATTAAGGAATGAAAATTGATGTTATATTTGTTTCTTATTCACTCTCGGGTCAACTGTTTGTATCGTACTGATTAAGAAGAGGTCTGCATATTAATTATATTAAATATTTTATGATGTGCCTTTCTATTTATTTAGTTAGATAAATTATACCGAGATATGATATATCAACATAGCATTAATGCCAATCAATATTGATGTTACAATTATTGAATATGCAGGAAATTTCGATTACTTAATTTATAGAAAATCTTATTTTATAAAAAAAATATTTTTGAAAATTTGTAAGAGAATATGAAAATTGCCTACACTTAAGAGTAGGATACACCTGAAAATTAGTTCAAATCAAAAGCAAATATCTCTAAAACCGTATTATAGACTCTTTTATTGTTTAAGTAAGCTATAAAAACGAGCTTTATAATGCAATGACATATTGAGCTTATCAATTATATCTTCAGGTACTATTAAATAAGACAAATAAAATTAAACTATTTTAAAATTAGAAATTAGCATCGTCAAAAGATTAACACTGCTGAAATAAATTTTCATTCAGTAAAAAATGTACGATAGTTTTTGAGTAGATTCAAGACTTATTTTTTCAAATAAACATTAAATTACACAATTATATGTATTTATTTTTTGTATTATAAAAAACAATCTGTTCAGATCACAACATAAATGCGTTTATTAATAGAATCTTGAGATGTAATAAGTATGTAAACAGATTATTTTTCCTATTCATGACAATTCGCATAAAAAATGTTTTCAATGCATGTAGGTATATAAAAAAATCCGCAAATGATTAATAATAGACGATGCAATAAATCACGGAAACTCCGCAATAAAATGTAACAAAAAGTAGGTGTGATAAAAGCCAACGTTTGAATCAGTTAGTGGAAACGCAATAGATGGAAAACAAAATTTTTTTACAATGCCTATTACTAATATTTATTATTAATGTTTATAAGCAATCAGGTAATTCCAAATTACAAAATATTATTGTTATACATTTTATTCAATTGTTTCGTAACAATTAATTAAATATTCATGATACTAAGCTGTAAAAATTACCAAATTTCAATTCCTATCGAAGCATCACAAGAGTTTTACATATTATAAAGTAGCTTAATTAATATATACCAATAAATATTTATCCAATTATATAATTAATTTGACTATGTCTCTCTTGGAGCGTTCATTGTGTCAAGTTATTACACACACCGCTAACCTTGTCATAGATATTAAATCCAAATTGTGTGGTTAATCCTCCGGAGAGGACGTATGAAAATAGTGGTGACATGCAATTAAAGTAATCAAGGATAGATAATGTATCTTTATTAATAAATGCATATTTAATATCCAACACGAGAGATTAATATAATGTTGAACCAAAATGTATTAATATAATACAAATAACACAAAATCTTTTATAATGCATACAATATGGTTAACCTTGTCACAGTTCCAAAATTTACAAACTGATCATTATTTATGTATACATCTCATGCGCAATTTATGGTTCCCAAAAAAATGCAGCTAAACATAGCCCGAAAAAAGAATTCGAATTATTCTGTAATGTTTTAAGCATTCAACAATTCAAAAATAATTTATGTGCAATTAAACATTTATTTATGAAACTTATAAATTAACTTAAAAACATGTAAATGATGTAATATTATAAGTTTTTGCAAAAAGAATACAATTCACAACAGAACTAAAGAATATTTGTCGAGTATTCCTTGCAGAGCTGATGGACGCTATTTGACACGTCTATTTTGAATGTGGTTCAACTTTAGTTGTTTAATTTTTATTATTTTGTTGTATAGTAAAACTGTGCACAAATTGCTCAAATAAAAGCTCAATTTTTGCAACAAACCATTTTTTTTCTACTTTTATTAAGAACAAAATCTTCAAAAGCCATTAGAATCCAAATGTAACTGGACTTATGTCACTTGCAAAATAGACAGCTCATTTAGTGCTCTAGAAAGAGTATGCCTTTTTTCGATATGTGTATGTCATATATCTCCTCTTAGATGTTTATTAATGTTATATTAAATAAAAAAATAATTATATACAGAAAAACTAAATTCATTTTTAAATGTAATTATGAGTTCCGACCTAGTCTGTACAGTCGTGTCAAAATTTTGATTCGATTATACTTAATTATTTTTAAATATTTTATATGGCCAAGTATTTTTTAATGTAGATGCAAGTTTACATAAAATTTTCGCTTAATATTTACAAAATATTTTTTATAGTTAATTATTAATAAATTAAATAAATAAATTATTTATAATTATAAATGCAAGTAAATGCATCTATTTTAAAAATTAACATTGAATCAATACGTTTTTTCAATGTCATAAATTGAATTTATTATCGAATTAAAAATTTATTATTTATATATTAACAAATTAGCGAAAATTAGTAATCATAAGCATTCAAATAGAATTGAAATATCAACTGATAATACGCCAAATATGATTAGAATATTATTATTGATTGCAGTGATTTATTTTTAAATGATTATTGATTGACTTCTCATATATTCTGCTAGAACGCAGGTTATAGAAAGCGCAGCATTTACAGTATATTTGCTATTGTTGTAAATGCGTAGAGAGTGGTCTCCAGCCATCTATTATAAATAAATTTTATACCTGCTTTATGCTTTAGTTACCTCTGCGTGTTCACTTAGTCAACGTTAAAATAAAAAAAGTGTATTGTGAGTTTCTCTGTGTGCGTTGTTATACGAATGTGACTATTAGTGCAGGTAAATATTGGATTTTGTGCAATTCATGCTAAAATAATCGTGCGTTTATTAATAATCAGCAGAATATTTGTTTTCTACACATAGATTTTTTTTCAATAAGAAAAAATTTATGCTAATTTAATTGGGTCATCAAATCTAATTTCGAATATTTATTACTCGTAAAGGTCGTAATACACAAAATATTTTCGTAATAACAATAAAAAAAATGATAAGGTTATTTTACAGCTCGTTGGATATTGTTTATTAAAGCCTTACAAATCTACAAAACATATTTGCAATAAATATGCAACAATAAAGTCGCTTGCTGGATAATAATATAACTCAAATTTACAGGTAAATTACATTATTAGTGATTATAATTAAAACACGCCGGATATGTTTTTTAATTCAAATCAGGAAATTCCATTTATTTTTTTTTTTTTTTGATAACTACCACACTTTCATTTTACGCGACAGCAGAAATGCGCATAGTATTGTTTAACTTGATTATCAAAAATATTCATTGTTTACGACATCAACAAAGCAGTGCAATTTTATTGTTAATGTTTCATAGATTTGTTGGTTAATTATAATGATAAACTCGAATTGGGTTAAACATGTTTTTATAAAACATAATAAAAATTAACAATACCTTTGGAAAATAGTAACATTCACCTTGCTGAGCAATAAGAATTATAATTGTACATAAAATTCACACTTATTTACGTTATTTTTAATTAAAACAGGTTATTAAATATATAATATTTTTGCTTTAATTTACATAAAATATCTTTTCAAAAATAAGAATGAACAACGTGTTTTTTTGCTTATTTACTAATGTCCAAAACTATACACAAACATATTTACGCTATTTTTGATCTGTTTTAATTAATCAGGTTATTAAATATAGAATATTTTTGCTTTAATTTATATAAAATATCATTTCAAAAATCATGTCATCAATTCATGTTACTGACATTCAACTAGCTGACATAAATGATAAAAGTTTGGCAGGCAGTAAATTTATTCATATAACACCGGCCTATCACCATTAAGTTGAGTCATAAGTTTGGATAAACCAAACGATTATCTCAAAATTATACAGTAAAATGGCTATTTCAAGTAGCAATGCTTAAAAACAAATCAGCAAGGTTGACGTTGTTAATGTAACTGTCTAGCAAAAATATTCTACCAAGTAACACGCAAAGACAATTAAAAGAAATGTTATAAAAAGTATTAATTAGTGTTTTCAAACAATAGATATTGTAATAAAATTAAATTTGAAATGTGTGTACTTTAATTGCAAAGCAACTTTTGTATTGAAATCGACACTTTCTTTCGAAAATAAATATCACACTTCGAACAAACATGGATTAAATTATATAAAATTAAAAGTGTAAGTTACAGGTTTCATTTCGTAATTGATTTGTCTCCGTTGCATATAAAGTTATTTATTGCATCTATGTATGTACGCATCATTAGGTAACAGTCACGCCACAGCTAAGTTATTTCATTCAACCTATTATAAAACGTAAATAAGTAGGAAACAAGAGATCCTCTTACAAGGTTATCAATGTGGGAATTTCCAGTCGCTAATATTATTTAAATACGCTACTTCCCAAAACGCGTTCGGTGCGGTTCGATTGCATCACGATGCGATAAAATTTCCCGTTAAACAATGCAATTTCTACAAAACTATGTAAGTACTTGCAGTACACGTTTTCTGTTTTTTATTAATAAATCTCTCTTAATGTCACCTCCTCCCCGACAACATCCAATTGCGTAAATTGAATGAACTTGAACTATCGAACTCTGCCTTTATCAAATCAAATTACATCCAGTCCACAGTTTAATAACAAGCATTATTCATTCACATTCGAATGTATTGAATGTAAAAATTGCGTTGCTGCTACTAAAGTTGAAGAGGATGCAAGTTGCGTGAAAGTGATTTCAAAAACAACAGCCATTAAAAAAATTGTGGGTCACTTGCTACTTTCTCTATAAACGTGTCTGAATCATTCAGTAGACACCGAAACGTCATTCCTTAATGCTAACTGTAAACGTTGTGACTTTTTCCATTTAATTACAGATCTTATAAAATGCATATCAAGTGTGTGGTTTTTGTGAGCCTTGCGGTGGCGGTCTTTTCATCCTATGCCGATACGACAAACAACTGTTTTTCAACCAACGATCATCGACAGCCGAATCGATCGGGCAGACAATCACTCTATACCGGCCAGCAAGGATTCTCGTTGGCGCTGCTCGAAGCCATTAATAAATTACATCCGGATGAAAATCTCTTTTTCTCACCATACAGCACCTATCATGCGTTGCTGCTCGCTTACTTCTCCGCTGGAAATCAAACTGAAATCAGTCTGAAGCGAACGCTGCGATTAGATGATGCACAGGTACGGGAGTTTTCACTAGTCTTTACGCAATTATTTCATAAATCGTATTAAGAGTAAATAAATAAACTATACTAGTAAGTATGTATGTATTACTTATTAGAATATACTTTCAATTTTATTTTAGAAATTATATTGCGATGCCCATTTTATTATAATAATTGTAAAGTTGATAGTGAAACTGTTTCTAAACGTAATAGAAAATTTATTTGCAAGTCAAAGATATAATTAATTAATGATATACTATCGGTATAATATATTGAGATATAATTGAAATAACTGAGTGTCAAAATATTAATAATATTTTTCATTTAATACAAGACAAAAAATATTTATTATATGTATTTAATTAAAACAAATTTAACTAACTATTAATTTTGATATTGGCCATAGATAGTACAATATTAAGAATGAAAGGTGTATCTAGTACATTACAGAAATACCTCGAAAATGATAGATAATCGATTTTACTAAAATGACGTACATAACGAATTTTACAAAAAACGATAATTGCTTCCAAAAACCATTTTAGCCCTAGTTTAATTTATTTTTATTAAATCAAAAATCGTAGACTCTTTAATGTAAATCCTTCTTAATTGTTAACATTTTTCTTAAACTGATGATTCATTAATTCAATTTTTAGGCCCATATTTGCTCATTTTTATTGTCACCTTGGGTTTAGCATCCATATTGGAATGCGTCTAAAAATTTATTCTCAATATAATTTCTAATCCATTCCAGGATTGAAACAATCATACTACACAGTTTACGGAATTGATAATGGATATTGCTGTATTGTTATTCCGCTCTTATTAATATACATATCACTAAAATTTCAAAGCAGCAAAGATATAAATGATTAATAAATGAAATTTACTCATATATGGAAAATTATTCGTCAATGTATACATGTTTTTGATAATACAGAGTTTAATAACACAATGTTTGATTCATTATCTATTACTCATAAATCTCATAAGTAATCATTCGAAATTGAGGTTATCAAATCGATTCTATATTTATAATTCTTAAAGCTGTAATTTGCAACACGGATAATTTAATTCTTATCAACGATTAATGGGAGATTTTTTAAAAACATATTTATAATGATATTATTTTAAAGAGTGAAACGTAAAAAGTTATAATTCAAATCGATATTTCTCGATCTGTACCAATATTTATGTAATGTTACAATATAATTTATTATGATTTTGATCAAAATTTATAATAATTTACCAACAGGAGTTTCTCCTTATGAATAAAAAATACATTCACATTTCAACATTAATTTCACATTTTCAATTTAAGGAAAAAATACATAAATAGAGAGAAAAATTATACTAACTTACTAATATTTTATGGTACAACTTTCCATGATTGATTAATATTCTTCATCACAAATTATAACCCCGAAAATATTAACATACAATTAAAAACCAGAAAAGAAGACACTTAATTATTAAATTTTTTGTTTTATTTATTATGACGTATTACGGAACGGAACCGGAAGGGCCAACTTAACAACAAATTGACATATTCATTCAAAAGTTCACTGTGAAATTCGCCCTTAATAAAAATTTGACCCTGGTATTTTGACACAATAAAGAATTTTTTAAATCATCTACATACAAAATAATATATTTATAAACATATCATATGCACTTTCGTCTATTTCTTTAATGTTTAGAAGAGTTTGTGTAGATTTATACCATATTGTGCATAATGTATAAAAATTGTGAACAGTATAACACATAAACATGCAATTTTTCAATCTTGGTATCATATTTTATTTGTTATTAGAGCAAAATTTTTGTTATGACAGAAAGAAGGTTGTGAATTACCGGTTTAAAGTACCAAAGTTAAATTTAAATAACACTACGTAGCTTACACGATTTTTAATCAGCAAACTTCATACAATTCATTAAGTTTTCAAATTTGTGCATTTGATAAAAACAATTTGGAGTAATAATTTATAGTCCAAGTAACAAATATATCTGAGCAGATGCCCTAACTCCATTTAATAACTAAATAATGTTACTAAATTTTGGGCAAGAAAAAGACAAGCGCAATGCATTAATGTCTATTACTTCCTTAAAAGCATTATTTGGTTTTTTTGTTGCATTATCTTCTCGTTTCACAAAATTTACGGTGCTTTTTTTTGCAATCTGTTTTTAATATTATGTGCTGTAATACAAAATGGTTTAAAAAAGCTGTATTTAAATGATAATATTTTTCATATATTAAAACAAACTTATAACGTTTAATAATCCTGTTTTGCTTAAAGATTTCAAACTACAAAAGTTATATGCATTTTAAATTCTAATCATGTAGTTTAATTGCATTCTCATCAACAGCTGATGCTATTGAATCTGAAACCTTGTATAGTAGTCATCTAAAAAATATAATCGAATATAAATTATTTAAATAAATGTTAAATTATAGAAATATTTATTTTTATGTAACATTGAATTACATAATAAAATTCAATGGTACTTTATTCATTATGATATATATTGAATCGCCAATAAATGGCAGTTATAAATTAATTTGGATGTTTTTTTTATAACGTAATGCAGTTTGCAACAACCTTCATGCTTTGAAGCAGTGTGCATAAAATGCATATTGAAAAACGCATCTCTTTATGCCATTATTATGCAAAACAATATTCTAAAACCAGGATATAACATGATTGAATTGTTTATTACAGGAAAAACTTGACATTTTTAATGCGTACAAATTCGACAAATTGCTCACCGCGACTAGTTCTATGCAATCTTCTTATGAATTTACGAACGCTAATCGTATTTACGTTGAACGTTCGGTTAAAATACGTGAGTGTATGGAGAGCCTCCTCAGCGATGAGATACAACCAACCGACTTCAAAGGCAATCCTTCCGAGGCGCTAAATTCGATCAATAAGTGGGTCGAAAATCGTACACACGACATGATCAAGGATCTCTTACCGCCCGGTTCGATCGATGCCAGCACAAACCTTGTTCTTGTCAATGCTGCCTACTTTAAGGGCATTTGGGAAAACAAATTTGATCCGGAATTGACCAAACCAGAAATTTTCTACATCACGCCGCAGAAGAAGACTTTCGTTGATATGATGCACGTTGAAGGCGCATTTAATCACGGTCAGTATTGATCAGAATAAGTATAGTTACAGCATCTACAAAAATATATATTATAAAATCGTTTAAATATTATATTACTTAACTACATTTTTTGAAAAATCTTAAATTTTTTAACTTACAAGGTTATTTTATATTAGTACTGTATCCTAATACAAACTGAATAATTTCAGAGTAATAAACATTGTTTTCATTTTTTATTCTCCTAAGTGTAAGAAGTAGTAAATTATTTGAAAAGGTTTCTATGAAAATAAGAAAGACTTAAGGTACGAAAATAAAGTGCCATTATTATCAATTAGATATAATATAGTATGTTTTCCAATTAATAATTAATTTTATAAATTCTATTAACAATAATAAACTTTTGGTATAAAAAATATGCAATTCCTATTGCTGTGATTTTACAATAGGTAGCTGCGAATGACATTACCTCAAAAGTTAGCCAGTGAATTTAATAAATATAAATACGTGCTACTTGATATTATTGATATTATTGATATTTTCTTAAACTTGCAGTCGCGCATTAAAGTGTAGACAATACGACGATATGTAGATGGAAAAGAATCAGAATTTATTACCGTATAATTTGGCTAATCGAAAGTTGTAATTTTGTAGAGGTGTCCGATGCATTAATGGCCCATATATTGGAATTACCATATCAAGGAAATGATATAAGCATGTACATTCTGCTGCCGCCGTTTTTGAAGGATGATGGTGTGGAGACGATATTGCGAGAATTGACCGTAGAAAAATTCAAATCGCTAGTTGATGAAAACAGTTCGCTGTCGCCACGAACCGTAAACGTTGCCTTGCCAAAATTCTCCCTAGAACAAACAATCGAAATGGTTCCGGTAAGTGTTTTATTTTGTTTGCCTTTATTTACAAAACAAAACTTCTCAAGCACACAGCAAAATCATAACAGCGTATACCCAAACAAACAAAAAAATTGACACTCAAAAATGTCAAGTCAATTCTAGACTTGAAATTAAAAATATATCTTTTTAAACCCTAAGATTTAAAAAGTTTATTCGCGTGCCTTTCAAAATTTCTTGTACAATGGCAGTGCACTATATCGCACCAACAAAAGTATTCAATATGTTCTTACGTGCTGGTGTTAACTCACTTAAATCATGTGTGTTATTTTCACCCCACACAAATTTTTGTGCTACTCGTCGTTGTCTGAATCATACATTCTATCCCTACGAACCATTTTCAAGCGAACAAAAAGAAAAATCACTGCGCCACAACCATTCTAGAATAGCCGAGCCAAGATTTCATAATGGATCAAAAGTCTTCAGCTACGTTGATGATGATCCATGTGATGATCTATCGCCGTACAGTCTGGAAATCTCTCGTGAACCACATAATCGTTACGTTGAACAAATTGAAGAGCTAAAGCGAGCTGCAACACGTGAATATGCGAAGCAGAAGTCCATGTTGCAGCCGAGAAATATTCGAATGCGTGAGGCTGGCGAACCCACCTATAGGATGGAGGCGCAGCGAACCATTACGCACGATCAAATTATGTATCCCACCGGTAGCAAGAAACAGGAAAGGCATTTTAGTACAACACAAAGTTCGTCGTTATCTATCGAAAATGATATATCCGCTAACGTCAATCTAAAACAATTCAAATCTTCAATGTCTCCATTCGGAGGTATAGTTAAAAAATATCGCAAAATTGAACAAACACCTATTGGAATTAAAGAAGAGTCGTGTGAATCAAGTAGCTTGGATCAACATCAACCAAAAATTAATTTGTTAGGCAAATACAAAAACCAAATGTTACACAATTTAAGTGCAAAACGATTGGCAGCGAATAACTTTTCAATTTTTACCAACCACAACAACAACAACAGCATAAAAAGTTATAGAAACTACTCAACTGAACCATCTGAAGCAACTGACGCGGTTGAATTAAAATCTCAAAACTGTAAACCAAAAAATCGTAAAATTAACCCTGAAACTTTAAAACTATTAGAAGAATGGTCAAAAGGAATCAACGAAACACGCATCGATTTCCTCAAATATTACAAGATTCGAAAAAGTAATAGTGAACTTGCAAGATTCTCAAAGGTGCAGTCTAATGCGGCGACTGCTAGCGCAACATCGGGAGCAGGCTCTAACATAGAAGGCATTGATGGGGCCACTGATCCTAGTGCTGCCACTGAATTGGCTGGAAAATCTATTACACAACATACTAAATTTAAGATCAATCCTACAACGCGTTTCTTATTAGAAAACTGGAACTCGACTAACAGCAACGTCTACGCGCGTATGGATAACATCAACTTTGACTTGGTTACCAATAATAATAAGCTAAGATACCAAGAAGAACCGAAAAAAGTCGATCCATGCAACCCACTAGGTGTTAACGCTACAGCATCTAGTACGGCTGCAAGTACAAGCGCAGATAGCGCAGCAAAACGATTATTTGGAACACAAGCAACAACTAACTCGATAAGATTCTTTTCAACGCAAAATATATTGTATCGAGAAAAAATTAAAGAAGCATTGTTAGCATATAATATAGGTAAGATTGCACGTGCTGACGATTACAATTTGGGCGGATATTCAAAAAAACGATTACCTATTTTAGTTCCTTCAAAATGCCCTGATATCAAACCGGAAAAACTCCCTGACATTATTCCACTTCCACGCTTAAAGAAAAACAAACATTCATTATCAGACTATTGCAAGTTACACTTACGAAGTATTTAAACTTAATTAACTTCCACTTCTACTCTGATACCAATTGTACTACACACATCAAAACAAATTACACATTTACATGTTGATGCAACACGTGTTGTTGTTGTGATAAATTGTTAATAAAGATATTTCGTCAGATTACTTTAACTCGTGTTATTTATATCAATCAATAATATATAATGTATGCATATATCAATATCTATCAATCTATCTATATGTTTGGAATGTATATTATGTATATTTTTAAAAAATATACTCTACTGTAATCATCATATTACCTCTTTATTATATTATATATATTGCGTATTGTCTTCTAGTAGTTGTAATGTATTGTATTGTAGTAGTACAATATTTGTTTGTTTTTTTGATTTTGTATCACAATGTCTCTGTGATTCTCTCTCTCTCTATACTATTATTGTCGATCAAGCTCTGTCTGTTGTGTAATATGTGTAATTCTAAATACTTGAACTGCGTCTCCCAAAGCAAATTACATTAAATGTGCAGCAATAATACACATCATATAATGTAGAATTAAATCATCATATTACTTCTCATTTACGCCCCCTCCCCCCACAACCACAAGGTGCATACTTAATTAATACAATATGACAAACTGTCATCTATGTCTATTTGTCATTGTTATAGACATTGTTTGCCACTGTGAAACAAAAACATCTCAACCAAAATCAAGTAAACATAGATGTAAACATTTGTTAAAATGTTACTCTAGCAACATTAATTTTGGTGTAGAAATGTCAGCAGATTAATTTCGTAAAACCCATAGTAATTTTCTTTTGAAATTATATCTTAAATTTTATGTACTAAGAACTGTAAGAACATTTCAAATTAAAACCATGGCATTTTGTAAATTAAATATTGACTTCATCCCAAAATTTTCGAATGTTGTTAAAGTTGCGTCCCGCAAACCTAACAACCGACAGGCTTCTTACAGTCAACAAAATCAGCCCGTTGTAAAGAATAAATCCATAACATCAACAAAATGGCAAAGGTCATCCAAACATACCATATCGAAAAGGAAACTTAACCGTCCGAAGAAAATGGATTCCTATAATCATTTAAATCAAGCTAATTTGTTGAACAAAACAGCTACTAAATATAGAAATTATAACTACAGTGGAATTGGCAAAAAGTATTCAACTGCAATACCGAACGCAGTTGAGGTTGAACCACCAATGGAAGAATTCATAAAATTTCCAAATTCTCAAAAAATTATTGAGGCCAAAGAGGATTCTACATGCACAAGCAAATTCCATAATATTACTCTGTTAAACAAGGATGAAGTTAGTCCAATGCAAACGAAATCGGCGTCTCCGAAGCACGATGCTAAACAAACGCAAGTGAAAAATTTCTCTACTGGATCAAATGGTGCAGCCGCATTACCTTCCGTTGTGGAGAAACATAAATCGAGCAAAGCTGAGCACCTGCTTGACCAACCAAAAGTGATAAAGAAACAATCTGGTCATACGTATAATACGTATTCTTCGAATACGCCACATACAGTCCAAAGACGTCCCCCTACCTTACTAGCTGATGGAATGATGCCTCCTACTCAGCCACAAAAAGGAAAACGTTTGCGAGTGCCGTGGTCGTCTTACTCGGAAAGTGTGAAAGTGAAAGTAAAACCTTTAATTAAATATCCGCAAGTACATAATTATTCAATAGATAAAAACACTTCGATCAGTTCCGCTGATAAGACCGGATTGATTGAAGACCAAGCGAAACGTGATTTTTGTAGTAGCACCAAGGTTGAAAATGAAGACGACCCTCGGGTCAAGCCTTTTTTGAAAACTTTAATGGACTGGACACATGGAAACTGTGAACGAATTGATGAACTCTCAGTCAAGGAACTGCTGAAAACCCAAAAGAAATATGTTAGTTATGCAGAGCGAATGCGAAACTCTGTGGCGGCAACGTAATTGCGCTTTGCATTGTTTACTTATATTTTAATTATCTATGCATGTCTTCACCTAGAAAATGTTTTCTGTTATTTTGCGCGAGTAATCTTCTGTATACTACTTATCCAATTATTGTTGTGTGAATGAAGATTAATTTTGTCAAATATTCTGATTGTTTTTTCTCCATTTCAACCATATTGTAAAAAAGTGATATATACACCAAATAAATGTGTAATGTATATTGTTTTATGAAACGAAATTAAAATATAATAATAATAATTCAAGTCTTTTATTTCATTTCTACTAAACACACTGGTATGGTGGTGCAAATAACTTGCTTAGAAACAAACATTCTAATTACACTTTATTAATCAGGAAAAATTAACAAAGTTTATTTTAGTGAATTGGAAGTAGTTGAGTTGAAACAAACACACTGATGATAGTTATAAACTGTAACCGAAACGTTGGGCGTGTTGGTGCAAATACTAGAAAAAATGTTTCAAGTCTTGACCTCCAAAACTAAACATGTTCATTTCAACTCAACTATGAATTGCAAAAGTTTGCCGCCGATTCTTGATGAAATCAACCAATAATAATTAGAAATGCTTTGTTAAGTTCAGATCATCATTACAGTACATCATGACCGATTGGCCATTTAATTGAACTTAACCAAGTGTTTTTAATAATATTTTTTATTCCAAAATTTCCTCCCTTCTTCATTTATTTATCTGTAAGCACTTTTAATGCAATTGCTTAATATACTACTTATAAAGGACTAAAATACTACTTTACTAAAACAATAATTCTGTAACATAAGTAAATAACCTAACAAAGTAATAAATAAAACGTCAACGAAATTAGAACAAACAATTCTAATATTGATGTTGCAATTAGTATATTAATTATTATTGTTGGAGATTGAATTTATTCTAACTTAGCTTATGCCTTTCTGTACACCAGATACTAGAACAACTGGGTGTCGGAAATCTGTTCCGTACGGACGCTGATTTTACATATTTAACTGGATCAAGAGTTAGTTTGGGTAATGGTAGACATAAAGCAAAGATTGAAATAGACGAATCGGGAACAACTGCCGCCGCAGCAACGGCACTCTTTTCATTTCGAATGATGATTGAAGATCGAATCGATTTTAATTGTTCACATCCATTCGTTTTCTTATTGTATCATAAAAAGATGCATACCGTATTATTCATGGGCATCTATAGACAGCCTAAACATGGATTATAAAACATCTTACCTTGTTTTTCCTTTTTTTTCCTTAACTTGTATCTTATAATAAATATAAATATAATTTTTTTAAGTAAAAACGTCTTTTTGCTTCTCTGTTATAGGTATTGGCGAAATTAAATATTGGCAACTTGTTTACATCTTCAGCTGATTTTTCCGGACTAAGCGAAACTACTAAGCTTGATTTAGGTAGAGCTATTCATAAGGCGCGCATAGAAGTCAATGAACAGGGCACAAAGGCTGCTGCTGCAACAGTATTATTTACATTTAGATCGAGTCGTCCAGCCGAACCTGCAATTTTCCATTGCAATCATCCCTTCGTATACGTAATTTACAACAAACTTGAGAAAGCAATTTTATTCACTGGAGTGTTTAGGAGACCATACTAATCTAGCATAGTTATTACATTATTTTTATATTATAGAACAAAACTTACATTAATCATTTTAAGTTATAACTTTCATATTTGTAATGTAAATTATATTTAAATAAAAGAATAAATAACAAACAAACACTAATCGACAACTTTTTAATTTCAAACATGTATAAGAAGTTGCCTATAATACATTCTTATGTATATTGAACTACTTGCTACGAAACAGAAATTAATCGCAATATTTAAGTTTTTCTTAATTTCTCTGCATTGTTTAATATCATTTTTATAATGAAATAGATTGAAACTACATAAAAAATATAAATAGTAGTTCAAATGAACAAAAATGTAGACAATTCATTCGTTCACTATATCCTCTTTATATAATTTAATGAACTTAGTAAATATATGGGAGGTCGATCAAATTAGTAAAATTACTACCAATTTTATTCAACAACATATTAAAATAACAACTCACGTATCCTACAAAAATATCACAAAGAAAAGGGGGAAACATTCATTAAAATATTGTATTAGAGCAAATATATATTATAATAATTCGTTTTCCCATATTTTCATGTTTACCTATATCAATCCCATTTAGATTTTTTCTTTAAAAACTGTTCTGTGCCATCTCCCTTCACAGCAGCATAATAACCTAAATCTTCATAAACACTTCGCATATATGCTATATATCCAGCACAACCAGCTAGTGCGATTAATCCAAAGCCCATAATTACAATATTCTAAAGAATTCATCAAACTGTAGAGGTTAGAAAAAGTTTGCTATTCATTTTCTTACCGGTTTCGTGTACAACTCAAAATTTACAGCCCGAAATAACATTGTTGATCGGAGGGATCTAATTCCATCGCCAGGTTTTGCTTCTTTGCACATTTTCAAATAATTTTTTGTTTAGGAAAAATAAACGGTTTCGGAACGTGACAGTAAAATTAGTGTATTTGAAGTATTTGAACTACTCACTTAATTTTAAGGTTAGAATTTTCGCGCAGCGATGTTACGTTTAACAAATACTTTAAAGAAATTAAACTTAGATTTAATTAATAGTGCGAATCTGCAATCGGTAAGATGGAGACGAAAGCCTATAGTACTTGGAACTGCAAAGTCGAAAAAGTTTCGCATACCAACACGGCCAGTAATTCCAGTCGAAGAACGCGAGGAATTGAAAAGGCTATTTAACAACTATCGTACACAAATGAAGTCACTAAAAAGGTATTTGTACGATATATACGGCGTAGAGAAGCAGCAAAGCGTAGATATGAAAATGCACGAGGAAGAATTGAAGGAAGATTTTATCAAATGTTCAAAAATAAATGACGAATGGAATGAGGCAGTGAAACACGAACGCGAGGAATATTTCAAGAGAAGTCTGGAAAGTCATCTTGTTGAAATCAAGCAGAAAATTGAAGATGACAATAAATTAAGACAAATGAAGTTAGAGGAAGCGGAAAAAATAATTCGTGAACAGAAGGCGCTTTCAAAAACATTTATAACGAAGGATAACTTGGATGAAGCTTTGGATAAAGCAATGGCGTTGGAGGTAGATCATAATTTCGCCATCGACTTGGAAGGAAATAGAATTGTAGGTCGACGAGCAAAGCCCAAAAGTAAATTAAGTGTAAAACAATAATTTAGTATTTTGTAAATTATATATATATGTATGTTTCTATTCAAATAATGATTGAAGAAAGTCTTTACGTCTATCAACTTCTGGTTCATTCGGAGTTTCTCCAATATCATTGTTGACATCCATGAATTCTCGATTAAGCTGATTATGCTGCATTGAATATTCACTCAAATTTTTGTTAAAGTAATCTGTCTTCTTCTTAGCTAATATAATTTCTTGATTTAATCTATGTTTGTAATCAGCTTTTTCATAAGCTAAGCGGTCGTGTAGATGATGCCATTTGAAATGTTTTAAATATTTTATATTCCAGGTCACATCATACAGTCCGGAAGTTTTACTATTACTGACCGGTGTGTTATTTAACATTGCCGCAACTCTTTTAGCAGTCGATTTACGTTCAAATTCAACCCAACCTTCCGTAAATTTGAGGTGTTTTCTTCTTTTATTCTGTGTACCTTTACCATTACGATTAACACTATCATTTTTTTCTTTCTTCTTAGGTTTCTTACCTATAATTAAAATCACGTTAATCATATGCAATAATAGACGTATTTAAACCGACCTCTTTTTGTAGGAAACTGTAAACGCACTTTTCCAATTTTCCCATACTGTCCAAATGTTTCTCGTATTCTTGTTACATTGTAAGTAGCTGGAATACTTGATAAATATATAATTCCTCGCTTTGGAGGTTTCTTTATCGTTTTTATTGCTGAGGATGTTGATGCTTCAGCACGATCTTCAACTTCAGCCATTGTTAATTAAATTTTAAGATTTTTCTATATTTTAACAACTATTTATCGCCTTCACCACGTGTTGCTTCTTACTTCTTTGCTTCTCACGTTCCTCACGTTTGCAAAGGTCCCCAAAAAGTAGGGTTAGTTTTATTATATTTAGGCAACCCAATATGCAGTGAAACCTTTTTAAGATGGTTAGAAACAAATTTCACATTTTACGTTTAATTTGCATTCTACATGAACATTAGCAACATTTTTTGTTGCCTGATTAATTTTTTAGTGTATTGCGTATGTTGAGTAAAGAATGATTTAATGGGTGCGTTTCTCTATATGACGTTTCCTTGTGTGTATATAGTAATTTTAGTTTTTCATTGTTGGCGATTGTGTTGTGATAAACACAATAATATTTGCATCTTTGCATCTTAAAATTAATTAATTTAATGAATTAATGTAAGTAATTTACTTAAAATGTTAGTTTTGTCACATGTAGCAATTCTTAATTACTGAATACTATAATTTGTAGTCAATTTTGTAATTCGATTTGGTGCAATTAGCTTCTTGGTTCATTGTATATAGTTTCTAAGTAATTCTTGCTTAAAATAATGAAATAATTTGTGATAAGATGCAGACACATTTAGAAGCTGCCCTATTAGGGCATGGTGGTGGTATGCAAACATCAGTTGACGATGATGAACGTGAAGAACAAGAGGATGATGGTGACGAAGCCGATGAATACATAGATGAGGTTTTCTTGTAAATCTACTAAACATTTTATTTTAATTGCATGTTTAATTTTCATTTTGGCTTTTTAATAAATAATTTAGTATTTGGTAAATGAACTCCATGCTGTTTCTGTAATAGGAATGTGATATTGACCATGTCGGGCAAAGAAATGGCAAAACATTTTCCACGAATGCGTTAAGCAAAACAGTAACGCTGCAAATGCTACTATCGGCGGATATTTTACAACCTGGTAATGGTACCATGTCTATAGAATATTTGGTAATTGACTTATTAAAACTGGCGTGGTTAGCGTTTAGAGTATTGAGTATTGTAGGGGCAAAAATTTGTTGGTGATTTATTAGAGGATGGTAAAATTAGGAGCCAAGAAACTGATATAGTATTTGCTTCACCTAGTGCATGGGCGATTGCATGTAAACGATTTATTAATCCTGATAAAAAGTCTGGATGTGGTTGGGCGTCGGTTAAATATAAAGGCCGCAAGCTAGATGCTTATAAGAACATTTGGTACAAAAAGAAAAAGGATGAGATATATAGATCACAATTAAAAGAAGAACAAGAAGGTATTCATTAACATTGTACATGTTTTATTTTGTGTTATTTACATATTTCGAGTTGCATAGTTATAAAATTTATCATTTTAAGGTTTAATACGCGAAGACAAAAAAACAATGTCAACACCACAGTTCATGCAGCGAATTGTTGTAAAGCACAACACAATCGCCAATCGTACATTTACACAGTAAGTTTTTTAATATTTCTTTTTGTATAATATTAGATTGTTGGATAATAATACACATTTTTATAAGAGTAAATCTATTTTTATTATGTGCTAACAATGCGTATAGAAAAGTATATTCATTTCCCACTTATTATGCTTTACCACTTGGAGAAATTATAGTCTTGTGAGGTGCTGATTTAATAACGGACAACACATTTTTGTTATTGTTTTGCTCTAATCAATTTTGTTCCAAAGTCATAAAGTTTATTAAGAAATTAGGTATTAAGATATAGTGCAGTAAGTTTGAATAACTTTTTTAAATTATATAACTTTTCATTGATACCAACGTGAAATGAAATCAACATTATAATTCACATAGATAAAAACAACAATTTGCATTAGGAATTAATTGAATTATAGAAAGTTAGCAGAAAAATTACTTAAGGCTTTCTTTGTGTATAGGTTAACTATAGCAAACAGTTGTTTGAAAAACTGCCTTAAATTTTGTATTTTTTAAAAAAGAGCTTTTACTTGTTCTTCTATTTTTCGTAATAGTAATTTGAAAAAAAAAACCGTAGAAAGTAAAAAAATTATTGAGCTTTGTGCAGAGTAAAAGCAGCTATTTGCTCCATGCAATAATATCTACTTTTTTTAGTTACACACACTTAATATTACTCTCTTTTTCAGTGACGCTAATACTTTGATAGAATGTGTTCCGTTTTCCAACTTGGGCAAAATACAACCATTCCTCTTAACGATATCTACGAACGCAGCGTTGTTAATGGACTTTCATTGCCATCTATCAAAATCGGAAGTTTGCGGTTACTTAGCAGGACACTGGGATGTTAACGCACATAGTAAAGAATAATTGATTAATTTCACATGAAAATGAGTATTTATTGCCACCATTTAGGTTTGCAGATAACTGATGCGTTTCCATGCCGAAATACTAAAAGCGATAGAGAAAATGCAGCGCAAGTCGAAACTGAAATAGTAAAAGCGATTGATAAATCCAAGTTAATTTTAGTTGGATGGTATCATTCCCATCCATTTACAGCAGCCGCGCCTTCATTGCGCGACATCGATGCCCAACTTGATTATCAAATTAAAATGAAGGGTTTAAATGATAGTAGTTATACACCGTGCATTGGTATAATTATTTGTAAGTAAAATATATATTATATTTATTTGACCATTAATAATAACTAGCAAGGGAGAAAAAACAAACTTTTTACAATTTCTCTACATTACATGACAGTAATGCTTGTTAGCACTTCTGAACTATTACTACAATATTTTTTATTAATAGTTAGGTAATTTATAAAATGTATACAAAATAGTAGTGTTGTGTTTAATTACAGAGGGAAATCTTTATAATTTAAAACAGAATGTGTTTCAAACTTATGGTGAAAATTGTAAACAGATGGTATTAAACGTACAAAGTACAGCGGAAGTAACTACCCATTTGAAACAGTCATTATAGGTTTATAAGACAGATAGGAAAAAAAGTACATAGAGTCTTTACAAGGGATAAATTGAAAGGTCTGCTGCAAAAGGGAGGACAATCACTCTTTTTATAGTTATTTAAACATGAAAATATTTTCTTTTTGTTTCCTTAATTATTTAATAATATAATATTTTAATTCAAATAAACTCAAATCTGAATTTTGGAGTTACTCTCTTTTTGCACCAGATTGTAGGTATGCCGTGTTGCTTTTCTATAAAAAATACTGAAATTCTATCGCGGTATACCATCATAATATAATATTTATTTAAGGAAAACTTAAAATTAAATTCCGCTATATTTTACAAATTTAAAGTAAAGTCATATTTTTTTCATTTTCAACTTGATCTCTATTATAGTTAGTGAAATAGTGAAGTTCATTTTTCACTTATTTTTACCCTGTCTAAAGAAATTTAAGATTAACGAATTGTAACTCTATCTGTCACTTTACAGTTACTTCTTAAAAAATTGAAGCTATGTGTGCAGCACCCTGTATTAGATTAATTGTTATTTTTTTCTGTGAAATTAAGTTTATTCAGTGAATGATCTTTTTCATTAAAAAATGATTTAATTTCTTTGACGAGTTCGTTTATCTTCATTAAAATTTTATTTATAGAAATTTTATGATTGATCTTTAATTTAATCACAAATTTATGAAATAAAAAAGGAAACCAGATTACGCTAAAATCAAGAACAGCATCGTTTCGTTGTACTTGACATTTTTATATAATGAAACAGCCGCAAGATTTGTTTAAAAATAAAAATTTATTTGTTATATGTGTGAGCTAGCAGGACTAGACCTGATATAGTGGAACTCCGTTTTTCGTACACAATCCGTTCCAGGAGGCATTAATGTTGCCCGCCGGAGCGAGTGTCAACAACAAAAAGAAAACAAGTTGTACGAATAGCGGGCTTTCACTGTACATTAAAACAATTAAATATGTTAGAATTGCATTAATTCTATCATTCAATTTTAGCTCCATATAATTACGAAAATACATCTCTGGAATCAGGAATATTAGCTTATTGGGTAATACCGCCTCCAGAAAATAAACCAAATGAATATGGTCGGCCAATGTTAATGTCCTACAGCGTATCACAAGATACAACATTATCATCTAACATTAAAGAAGAAATGAAAAAGTGCGTTGATTACTACACAAAACAAAACGAGATTATCAAATTTACAGATACGTATATGAACGGAACAACTTTCATAGAAAAACTAAAAAATACACTGCTCTCCAAATTTCCGCAAGATCAAAGTGATGGTAATTTATGGGGATTTATACGAGAAATTTTAGGTTGCCCGATAGGAAACGATAATTTATTAACGATACCTACTGTAACGAAAAATTCGCAAATACTGCCAACGTTAAGTACACCACCTCCGGTTAGTTTAAGCAGCAACTTAATGTTGACTTCGGATATTGCCAATGTTCTATTCAATTCCGGTAAATTTCCAAGCGCTACCAGTTTGCTAGGCTTGCCCGATCCGATGGCCCATAGTACGCTAGCTGCCAATAATATGTTCCTGTCAACAACAAATCTATTTAAAATGCAAGATTTGATCAAGCCTATTTCCTCTAGTAGTCCAATTTCGTCGAAAAGCAAGCACGAATCCAAATCCAGTTCCAGTACGCCCCTGAAAATTCCAACTGATTTAAAAAAATTGACCTCACTGGAGCAACAAGTTAATTTGATGCCGTATAAAAATAAACTGGATCTCAGCGATTTGAATATTACGCCAGAAAGCAGTGGTAAAAAATCAAAATTAGATTTTAGTGCATCCGATTTAAGCATAAGCGAGAAACGAGATTTTTCCATAGCCGATTTAAGCGTGTCGACGAAAAGCAAACAAGATTCATCAACATCTGAATCATCATTGATGCAGAGTTTGGCGGACTATAGTTTAGATTTATCTCATAAGGATATTGACATGAAAACAACAAGTAAATCAAAACATCATGATTATTCACATCTGGATTTGGGCAATTATTCCATCAAAAGTTTATCCGAATTTGCTGCTAATTTGAGCAACATTAGTGGGTCCAGCAGTGATCAGCCTATGAATTTAACTTCGAATAATTAAAACATCTCGATGTTTATGTGTGTGAATTTTTAGTACATAATTGGATGTAATTTTCCTATAATAAATTAGGCATTATTCACATGGTACGGTTTTTGAAAGAACGGAAATGCAATTAAGCCACGATATGTTTAAGCAATAACCGTAGAACGAATGAAATGAAATCAAATCCAATATCGTACCGTGTGAAGAGTCGTTGTATTTCAAATTAAAATCTGATAATAATGTAGGTATCATCGTAAGGTTAGTAATATCTATAATTTGTCTTTTATTATCTCTAATTATATTGAATTTTATTTATTTATTTTATATACACTTTTTATATGATTCTAATTTATGTAATAAATATAAATTTACGACATGAGTTTTAGCATTTCTAAACTAAACCAACACGGCATGAACATTGTTCAGATGTTCAAAAAACGTTTTCAACATTAATTGAATTTAGTGGATTAATTAAAATCATATTTGCTTGCTAAAATTGATTTAGAAGAGTGGTGCTCAACATGTAGCCTGCATTATATATGCGTTTTATTACTTTTCTTTAATTAATTTAAGCGAAAATGTGGAAAATGTAGACTTGAACGAAATAATAAAAAAAAATGCAAGTTAAGGTCCAAGGTTTCATACTTGTTGGTCATGTCGTGGAGAAATTTAATAATGACTAGAGTTCCTTTTGAAAATTGTTTTGTGTAAAATTTGGCATCTAAACTTAGTTTATAGCAATTCAATGGCAGAAATTTAACAATAACTTGCAAAAACTATTTTACTTTATTTTTTAACAATAATCGCTCGAAAGACATAAAAAATTAATGAAAATGTATATTTTCCACAATAAAATAAAAATCGAATTTGATTCAACACAAAAACGCTTAAAATGCTAAATTATGTAGTGCATGTGTATCGCGCACACTTCGCACATACTACGAGTCGGCCTTGATAATCAATTGTCTGTTGGAAAAACTGCGCAAAATAGAAAAGAGGAAATGTAAATAATAGGTATGACGAAAATCTAAAGGACACTACCGATTCTCTACCAGTATATTTAAATTTACGGTTACATTATTTGTACTATGATGTATAAAATAAAAATTAGTAAAAGATGTACAATTTCAACTTTAAAAAATATTGCATATATGTTGCAATAATTATATTTTAATCAAAACTAATTAATATTAAAAATTACGTGAACGTTTTTTTTTACATTGGCGAAAAGAAGGAAAAACAGTACAATTCATTTACTTGCATATCCGACGTTTCGAACTATATATTAAGTTCATATGCAAAAAATTAAGTTTATTGTTTAGCCTTTCATTCGCCAATTTAAAGAAGCATTGGGTAATTTTTAACATTACTCAATTTTAATCGAATCGAACATACTGTTTAAAACATAACAGTCTTCATAATCATATGATCCATATGATATAAACATATTGTATGGATTAAATAAAAGTTTTAAATGAGAATTAAATGAAATATCAGCATGTCGAAGTGGCCCTTGCTGAGAATTTAGATTTTTGTTTTCCTATGTTTCAAGGAATATGAGCAGCAGTTTACTAATAAACGGAGGGAGCTCGGAAGACCTTTAAATAAATCTAGCATTATTAAATATGGTCATAACAACGCACGTATGATGATTTATTTTGGTTAGTCTCCAGCAAACGCAATGTAAGAATTTAATACGTCTTCTTTTTATTAGAAGACAGTACATTAATTTAATGAAGTCCCAGAATATTGTAGTTTAATTATTATGCAGAAAAATGGATAGCTATATAACATGAAAACATGAAGTTTCTACGTTAAATGGTGAATGCCGAAGGCATAGGATGATAAGGTGACATAACATTTATAATAATAAATTAATCCGTAAAAATTGAGTTAATAACACGAAATTATCCTCAATTTTACCTATTTTACGTTTTATATGATTTTAAATTGAAAAAATCCCAATTTCGATTTACACGGTTTTCTCTAGAACCGATTGGCCGTGTAAATCGGGGATAGGTGTATTTCAACCTTTCACTGTCATTAGAACTACATCAAAGGCAGCAATTTATACAGTTTCAACAAGATTATTCTAGGCAACAGTAGGGGGTGACAATTGAAACCTAAAACTATAAGAACAAGCTGGAGTAATATCCTGTTGAGAATGTATAAATGACTTTCTTTGATGTAAACTTCTGCACTCCTGATCATGGGTGAAAAGTTGAAACATATCGACTATAAATAAATAAGTAAATTTTATTTTGGGGTATAATTGTATTCTTGTCAAGATTAGTCGCTAGACTACTATCAAACGCAAACAGTTCATCTTCGGTTTCTAAATCTTATAAATATAATGACTATTTTAAACTTTTTATTATTTTTAACAATGATTCGTATAATTTGTTGTTTTATGTCACTATGTGAGTATTTGTGCACTTATATCATACCTCAAGGTGTATTAATAATAATAAATAATTGTTTATTATTATAAATTTTGTACATCCTTACCCTTCAATACTCACAACTGCATCATGGCGCACAAAGAGTCGAGCGCAAGCTTCGTACAATCATACGCTTTAATCTTAAAAGTAAATTTAAATTTCGTAACGGTTTTCAGTGACCGGTCACACGTTGCTGTGGTCAAGTCTAGTCAAATGAAAAGGGTTCGACAAAATTCCCAAATATTTCATCTCAAACGTGTTAATTTATCTGCTTTTAAATTAATTTTAAATAAAATTATAAGCCCGTTTTTAAAATAAAATGTAATTTATAACTAAGATCTTATTTGATAAAAAAATCCTGCATTAACCTACAACGACCGTATAATTTTTCTGTTTATAATAAAACATAGCAATTTGTTTAAATTATAAACGACGTAAATATTTTTAAACTGCGTGTTAGTAACATTTTATTAAAACGCAATTAACCAGCTACATCATGTCCTGTTGCCCTGGGAGCAAAATTCTATATTGATCGACAAATGTACAATATATCTAACATGAATAGTAGTTTCACTTTTGTGCACGCGTGCATAGGGAAGACGCGCTACGCAATTCGCAACAAATATAAAGAGCATCCAAATGTCTATGTATGAATTACTAAATACATACTACATGCAAGCTTTATTACGAATTCAAAATCAAAACTAATTTTCCAAGATTGTATATCTGTATTTACTTGCTGTAAATATTTCATACAAAAAAGATAAAGTATATAAACATTCTTTTATTTAATTTAATATACCAGATACATTCGTCAAGTAAACAATTAATTTATGCGTTGTAAATTTTATAATAAGCATTGACTGCTAAAGTGAAACAAAATTGTTCTAGTTAAGCTATATTTAAATCTCATAATTTGAGTTTCTCACAGCACCTACGTGTAAATGGAAGACATGCCCAAAAACGTCTCGACTTGATGTATACACACATACGCAAAGGAATAGGGATGGGACAATAAATTTCTGTTTTTAAATTTTATTCCAACGTCTCGAGCTGTATTTTGTGCTCATCCTCAGGGAAAAACTACACTAGATTTTTGTAAAGGAATATTGAGCGCGCCACATATGTAAATACAAAACAACATTCTAAAATATAACTATAAACGTTGAACCAAGATTTAAAAGTAGTTTATTGTTCCACGCCCGTTTCTTTGCGTCGCATCCATTATCACAGTCAAGTCAATTAAATTTCATATGTTTCTGAACAGTTTCGTTTAGGTTGCAGAAATAAATAAGGGAGCTAAGATAAGGAATGCACCCTTTTATATCGGGAAGCAAAAAATCGATTTTAAAAGAGAGAAAAAGAAAACCATTTTTATATACATATTTATTTATAAGTTTTAAATCAATTAATACCTACATCTATCTATTAATAATAAATGTTTTGTGGAGTTGCCTTCATAGAAACTTTTCGGTTCAATTTGTTGGCGTTTCTGGATTTTGGCTATTTATGAAGGAAACGCCAAAGTATAGATTTAATTCAAGATGCACATATTTGATGGTCTGCAGTCGCCTATTTTTTACGTAACATTTACAGCAGCGCATCTACCTCATTCTTATATTATACAAATCAATAGAATAGACTTGTATTAAAAATGTGAAATTTGTCGAAGAATGGAGTTGCATTTGGACCGGAACCTTCAATTGTTTTTATTAGCGTAAATAATAAATGAAGTCGGTCCAAATACAATACTTGCTCCTTTTTAATTCACTTTTATTTCGTAAAATTAATGAAAATAAAACATGGTCTTTATTACTTTACATAATAAATATGTACCGTATTTAGCCGAATATAAGACATTTTACTATAATTTTTATCCGAGCACATTTTAATTTTATTATAAATAAATTTGTTTACAATGGGTATAATTTTCGAAAAAGAATTGCCGCACATTGGGGTAAATACGTTAATTTTTGAATTTTAAAACGCACGCTTACTGCGAGAGTATTTCTATATGTATTTCGTTTTGTGAAAGGCCTTTGTGGTGCTAAATTGATTACTGCACATCCTGCTCATAGGATGCGTCTAGCGGATATCGAAGAAATGGCGAATTTTATTAAAGGGCATAGAAAATAAAATAGACTGTTTACAAATCAGTACAGTTTCTTTACTGATCGTTAATTATTAAAATAATTATAATCTTAAAGTCAATAACAGTAAAAGTTTTTTTTAAATAAAAAAAATGTTAAAACTAATTATCGTTAAGGTACATTATCAAATAAAATTAAAAATACTTACATCACATTGATTCATGAGAAATCGGGTTGCGTGTGAGTGCTTATTATTTCGCTGAGCTTTCTTGCATCATATTTTCATAGTAAGCCTTAAAATTCTAAAATAAAATTTTGAATTATATCATTGTTTTTATGCTACTACAATTACTAATCTTACAATAGTTTCTGATAATACTGAAGACCTATCAGAATCATCTTCTATGTGTTCTTCAGAATCTGAAACAAAACAAATATGCAATAAACAAGCGCAGTTGCAGTAAAATAAAGCTCGTTGGCTATTTATAGATTTCACGGGAATAATCATTTAATAAATAATCAATATCAATATGAGAAGTTCGCGGGGGTACCTTTTGATAGAAGATTGCAACCAAATACTCTTTGCAATTTTACACCTATGTTGATTTTGTCTATCAAAATCTATTTGTTTCTTCTTTACATTTTTGATAAGATATGAAATATTCATTTACATTCCTTGTTTCAATTTCAATTTTTAAGGTTTTGTTTTTCAAATATGTAAATTATATCATTATAATTATATCAATTCAAAACATTTGCGTGCGATAGTTTTTCTAAGAATGATTTAATTTTCTGATAATTTTCAATTAGTTTGCAAAAACACGAAAAGCCAGTTTTTGAAAATAAATGTTCGTTATGTTGCCTTCAGTGCGGAAGCAAATGCATACAAAAGACAAGCGATTCTGAACCTTCGCTACACATGAAATAGGGCGCGCAGAATATTTGGCAGTTGCTGTCTGCTGGCAAGCGCATATTCTAGAACAGGGGTGGGCAACCATTTTTATGTCGATGGCTAATCTATAGTACTCATGGTTTCAAGAAAGGCAAATCCTTTAAATCTCTTTCATTTTTCAATGGTTGTTATGTAGATTCGGCCACATTTTTATTCTTTATATCAGAATTGACTTTAGCGGACTTTGTCCATTTTAATTCTGAACACTCTAAATATTTGCTAAAGTCAAGTTTTTAGCACGGATTACGTAATTGCAAAATTGACAAATTGAAAATTAACCAAGAAATATTTAATTCTTTACTAATTTCAACAAATCTGAATGGTTATTAGGGTCAGACAGCAGGCATTCGAGGCCCGTTACCCGCCGTTGTTCTAGAATGTATCTCATAGACATCTTAAAATCGACCTCTAAGCTCATCCCTTCTAACGAAATTGTCATATATTAACAAAAGTATACCTTTATTGTAGAACGTTTCGTAGAAACCTTCATATTCATCATTCTCAATTTCTTCTTTAACTTCTGTCTTAATCATTGGTATGTGATCTTCAGTTTCACTCTCATCATCAGAGGATCTTGGTTCTTGTTTAACAACGATGGGTGGTGATATAGGTGATGTTGGCAATGCCATATCGCTGACAACGGTTGATGGTGGTGGACTTTTACTTGGTGCTCTTGCCGTGTCCTGTATAGCATGTTCTTCATGACTTTCTTTCGCTTTTGGCGGATTTTGGGGTTTCGACTCTCCCGGCATGCCGACGTTGCCATGCAAACGGCGAAATCTCACAATTAAACTCTTTGAATGCAATTGGGTGTTGCGTGTATTTTTAAATGCTTCAATTGAATCTTTCACCGAGCGAAATGTGACGAAAGCGTAACGTGTATACTTCATCTTTTTGGCATAACCAATATCAATGCGCTTCGCCTTAGGAAATGTTTTAACCATATCTTCCTTCGTAATTTCTTGTGCTAGATTTCCTACGAATAACGTAGTTGGCATTATGTCTTCAGGGCCTATCGTTAGATCATCGCCGCGCTCTTTCTTGTATTCAGCTGTAAGAAATCCATCGCCGAATTTAACTTTATTAAGGGCACTTATTACACTGTCACCATCAGCACCCTCCTAATAGCATACAAACAAACATAAAGCAATAAATAAATATTTCAAATCTCGGTATATAATGATAGTTAACTCACTTGTAATGTTACAAAACAAAATCTGGCCGTCGATGGTTGTTGAAAGTGTACATTTTCAATCGAACTATGAAATTTTGAAACGATATCTTTATTTACTTCTAAATCTGGAAATTTTATTATTAACGATTGATTTTTGTGATGTTTGTTGTATTCCCTTTCACAAGTCAATGCTTCATCTGCTTCCTCCAAAGTCCAATCTTTCTTCTTCGGTACATTTTGTGATAAAGGTTTATTTTTCTTTTTTGCTGGTTTGGTTGTTAGTGGATCGTCCACCGGGCGAGGTCGTTTAAATGTAAGATTTTTATTATTCCAATTTGGTGGAGGCCCGTATTGATTATTACTGTTGTATCTAAATCATTTATACGCCGGAATGAATATACACGTTTAGATAAAAGTGAAATAATCTAATTACCTTCTTGGGGGCCGATATGGTCTTGTACTGTTGGGTTGATTATTTTGGTAATTGTAATAATTGTTTCTCATTGCTGGTGGAGGAATGTGATTGTTTGAATGATTTGGATAGTTTGTAGAGTTACTATCATAGTTTGTGTTATTTTGTAACACTTGATCCATCATCCAATCTTTCCATTGTTTATTTTGCTGCAATTATATTAAATACGAAGATGAATAACAAATCAACATAACCTTATTATTATTTATTACACTAGATAGTTAATTCTCGGAATACTTACATTATAATTAACACTATTTTGTGGATAATAGCGAAAATTGTCTCCACTCATTTTGTTTGTAATAAATAAATCGCTTTAGTTTCATGTAATTTACCGTAATTTAGAATTAATTAGCTCAAAACTGGACTAATCTTTAGAGTTGTAGCAGGGACAGATAATATCTGACAGCCACGACCTCTGTTACCTCTGTGTTACCTTCTTTGTTACCAACCATAAAACGAAATGTCACTAGATTCAGTCTAGTTATTTATTTTTATTTAATAAATGAAACCGTAAGAAATGCAAGAGAAAAACACGTTAATCGATAACATTATTAATATTATCAAACTATCAAAACAGACGAATATTAATTTAAAGTTCACTATTCAAGCGCTTGCCAAAAATAGAACGCATAACTTCCTAAAACGTAATGGACCAAATGCGCTACGCCATAGGTGAACTGCGCAATTGCAATCGACCCAATCGACAAACGCTTCTAATGTATACAACTTTTTATGCAAGAATCAAATTTATTAGAAAAATAAACACAAATAATTATTTGAGACTGTTGTAGATAATCGATATATTATCTCAATTGATTATATGCATCGTGCAGTATTAAATATTATATTAAATTCAATAAATTGAGCAAAATATTTGATATAGACAAAATAGACAACACTGACAACACCGTATCCATGAGAAAGGCGACATCAAGCAGACATTAGCGCATCTTATTTTTCTAATATGTTGCTGCTATAGACCTTTTTACGTTTGCAATGGTCGGTCAGCAAAAATCGGTGGGGAAAACGGGGAAAACATTGAGTGTTTGCAACCCACAACACATATTTCGAAAATTATCGAATGATAACGAAAGGTTTATACGTATTTATTTATTCCATTTGTGCAATTTGTAAATAAAATGTTTGATTTGATATATTTTTAATTGGTTTTAGATGGAAAAACAATTTTTTTTTGAGAGTGCTATACTCGTTAACAATCATCGAAGCTTATTGGTTCCACTGTCAAAAAAAATTTGTTTTCCCA
>JARJDW010012377.1:0-64553 GCA_030264715.1 Adinopsis sp. GC000173
AACGCAATATGCAATTATCTAGTTTCAATTAGCTGTGGAAGCTTACAAATACTAGATAAATATTATATGAAATCGTTAAAAAATGAACTTTGTTGAATGAAATCTGTACACCCAGTGATAGGGCGACAAAATCTTAATATACGCTAAATGGGACTAAATTGGTTGTATTGTCACTGTTTTTGGAAGTTTAGGCCTTACAGCTTCTTCAAAATCGCAGAGGTACGATTTAGGCACAGGTACGTCTTGAGCAACCTTCCCCTAATAGAAAAAAAAGATAGTTATCAATCTTGCACTAAATAAAACTATTAAAGAATTAAAATAATATTTAATAAATTCAAGCTGCAATAAAAAATAATAGAAAAAAGCATGGTTAACAATCTTGCATTAAACAAAAAAGAGGAATTTGAATAACATTTAATAAATTCAAAGCTGCAATAATTATTAAAAATAATAGAAAAAAAGCATAGTTAACAATCTTGCACTAAATAAAATAAACATTATAAGAATTAAAACAACAATTAGGAATAATAAACACCTAAATGAAAGAAATTTCTATATAAATTATTACAGAAATAAAACTACAATACAATAGTACAAAAAACGCAAAGCTACTTACCAATATCCATTACACTAAATAAAATAAATTCTTATTTAAAGCAATTATTTGTAATGAAGTTAAAATTTAATAAACTCAAGTAGCTATAATTATAAAAAATAGTAGAAAAAAGTATAGTTACCAATATTCCACTAAATAAAAAAAATGGAATTAAATCAATTATTAGATATATATATATTCAAGTAGCAATATACCAAAATAGTAAATAAAAGTAGAAAAACGTATAGTTACCAATCTTGCACTAAACAAAATAAGTTAATAATTAAAACAATAATCATAAAAAATTAAAAAATACGTAAATGAGAGATATTCGGACCTGTAAGTTAGTAAAGAAATTAAAATATCACAAAGTATGTACGCAGTATTTAGAAATGCCGTATGAAGCAGAATTCAATGTATTATGATTCATCAAACACTTTTGTTTAGATTTTTATCGGTGTGTAACGTTAGAAATTTTGTACCACAAAATACATATCCCATATTTATAAAATTTTAATGATGATTTCATAAAAAGGGACGTCGAAAATACAAAAATTTTGTAAAGCGCTGATTTCATTTATCCCTCATTATACCTGCATCAATTACAATAATGATTATTCGTCCTTATGTTATTATAAGTATGAATATAAGTGTGAACGGCTATTGCAAATGTAAAATGATTTGGAGTGTAAAAAAGCGATGAAAATGTTCAACGAAATTCGTTTTTAATGTCAAAGTAGTGCATTAATTGCAAAAAAATCTATGCATTTTAATATTTATATATTAACACACGGAGAGCAAGAAATCGGGTTAAAGAACTGTAGCTCCGCATCGGGTAATATTAATTAAAAAAAATGCTTCATATAAAATAGATTATTTTACCTTAATATTAGAAAGTGATAGCAACTAGCCAGATATTCGAAAAACCATCTTGCTTACTTCTTAATTTCATTATCACCTCTAATTAATCATGCATTATTAAATGAATTAATAAATTCATTGCAAAATCGTAATTTTATTGCAACAATGTCTTTTCGCTGCATTGCACTACACCAAACTAATAATAATGATTTTGCTTGATCGATGACGTATTGAACTCATCTCACAAACAAGTTTGGTCTTGGTGCGTCTAGATGTGACAAAATTCTGTGCAACGTCATATCTACTTATCCACAAATAAATTCAAATGATTTGGTGTGTAACGTATTTATCAAATTCAATTCAAGCAAATTTGAATTTGATAACTAATTGCAGCTATTAAAATGACTTAGACCTGCAAGTAAGTTCATTCTAATTTTTTAAATGTTACATTTGTAACATTTGACTAGTCAATTAATAAAATCGGAAATTTTATCAAAAAAATCATTTAATAAGACAAAATATTATCAAAATGTAGCAATTGAGAATACTGAAATTTTCTATAATAAAATTTGAAGTATTATATTTTAAACATGTATCATCTAATATATGAATGTAAGGCAAATCGTCAGATTTAGGAAAAAATATTAACTAGAATATAAAGCGTAATAATAAAGTAATGATAAGTTCGATGTCCACAAATTCAATTCCAAATATAATAAAAGAAGCGTGCAATTAAAACAAAGTTGATTAAATTAGTAATGTAAATGCGTCATTGCCGCTTTGATGTTTCGAGCATTCTTATAATAAAATATTTTATCGTACATTTAATGGAAAAATACATGTGAAAATTGAATTTTATTGTCTCATTTGTATATTTTATTATTCATTGTCTATAAACAATGTTTTTTAAATTACTACAACAAAAACATAAATGGAAAAATATGATTGCATTATTTCCATCATTAAAAATTATGCTCTAATGCATTTCTATAATATAATTATTGTTTATGATCAATTTAAATTTATTTAGACATAATAATATACAATACAATAATATTTCCTTTCATGTTGAAAAAGAATATTTAGGTAATGCTGTTAACGTGCAAATTTTAGATGTGAATAATGTATTAATATAACAAACATTTTATGCGTTACCAGGAAATGAAATACAGAAAATATACGAAATGTATGAAGAAATATTAAATTTCCTTTAAATAAATCTGGAAATGATGTGTTTGCTCCAGTTTCTATGGCATATACAAAACGCATAGTAAAACGTTGTTTTTGCATTTACCTAGCTACAAATATTTCACTTAATTAAACAGAAACGCTTTGTAGTTATAAATCAGAATAATATTATAATTCGCTAACATTTATTATGAGATATACCACATGAAACAATAAATTTGTTGCCGTGCACCATAATTTAAACAAAAGTAAAAGTACGTTAATTATAATTTTCAGTTTGTTGCATCACTTTTTATGTGCTAATTGAATATAAATGTGTGTAACAGTTGAAAAGTTTCCAAAACTTTATAAACAATCGTGAATTTTAATGGAATAAGCATTTTGCAAAGTTTTTGAATCGAAATATTATTGACCTGCTTTTTAAATATTCCGAAAAAAAAATGTTTATCGACAATTTGAAACTTCGATTCAATTCAATTCAACAAATTTATGGTTTCGGAAAATATTGAAAACAACACAATAAGCGTTTTAGGTCGTCTCGAAGTCGTTAATTCTTTTATATATATTTTAAAGTAGCACTTCAATAACTCTAAAAATGTACTTTTACAGTGTGATGTATTTACGGGGTTGGCCAGAAATCATAATATCATTTAATTGTCAACTTACAAAATTTTTGTATTCAATTTTGTTATTATACTTTCACATTTTTGTTGAAAGGGTAATTATTAAATATTCGTTATTTCAAATACACCTATGAAAAAGATGAAATGATCGACTGCAAAGAACGTGATGCTCAACGAAACTCGATATTTATGGAAATTATTTTCACCCCCAAATTTAACCTTAACTTAACAGCTGTATGTATGGTTGCTTAAAACGAGTGGGTGTTTCGTTGGTCATCACTTTTCCCTGATGTGACGACCCAGGATTTCTATTCATTTTTTTATTTTATTATTCAGCTCCAAACTCTTGCTGAGTGTAATACTATAGGGTGACGTGAAAGTCACAATACCATTTAAAATGCAAATAACTGTTTTTATTTTTTCATAATTCATATTTATTCATTTATAAGCAGAAAACATACTTCTTGGAAATTAATTTAATTTAATATTGAAAATATTTTTTTTGATATAAACACCACTTTACCCTTCATACTTACGCGGTCCACTTCTAGATTTGTTAATAAACCAAATATGTGATTTTCGAGTAGAGAACACCGAAAAATTGTCAACAAACGTTGTCTACACCCCCTGAACCACCACGTCACGCTCACCTTCAGACTCTTTCTATGGGGGTATTTAAAAGATAGAGTAACTATACCACAACATTCCTAGAACTACTCAGCAATTGCAAGCCAGCTTCAACCCAGAAACAATATGATATGTGATGGTTAACTCCCTAGAAAGAACGCTTCAGTGCGAAGAAGACTGAGATAGATATTTATTTCAAAGTTACATAAAATTAATTTCCCAGAATTGTATTTTCTATAATATTTATAAAAGAATACATGTGGATTATGCAAAATAAAAAAGTTATTCGCATTTTAAATGGTATTCTGACTTTTGGACAACCCTATATTTATAAAAACATATCTTTATATTGTACTATTAATTCTTAACAAATATTATAAAATACATGTACTACTTATGATGTACGCATCAAAAAAGTTTTTTTTGATATTTAATTAGCTACATTAATTCAAAAGTTTGCTTATACAGCAGATTTTCAAAGGCACTATTCACAGTCTTGTAAGAAATATAAAGAACTTATTTTAAGTTTACTGAAATCTCCCATTTCGATTGAATGGAAAAATGTAAGCCAATTAATTATGCAAAAAAATGATTTCATTACTGAATGGAATGAAATTTTCTGGCCCATCCTGTACAACATTTCATTAACATTAAATATATGTTACTTATCTAAAAATTATCATATTAATTCTGTAGAATTTCAACAGCAAACAGACGTAGAAAAATGTTACAGTTTATTTAACTTTTATATGGCAGATAATAAAGCAGATAAGTGTAATCACAAAGTCACATTACTTTATTAAACAATTATCAGTTAGTCAGTGTTAGCTCTTATCAAGGTAAGAAAATTATAAATTAATTCAACTCATCCTAATGCTAAAATTCGTGTCATTCAAGTTTAAGCTCGAAAATGAAGACGGCCGTGTTTTATATTATATTCAGTGTGCTGCTAAAAATAGCGCAAAGTCGAAATGCAACAATCTACAAAGTTCGCTTCGAGATACGCGAAGAAAATATGGCTGGACTTTTGGGCTTTCTGATCGACACCTACCCCGACAAAAATCTACCGGTAGAGCATTACGTATCATTTATGGACCTGAATTCGATTAATTATGCGCAGTATCAAGGGTTCGAAACGAACACAATATTAAATAAGTCCTGCCTAACTGTGCTTGAATCGCTGCCATTTTCGCCGACTGAAAAATTTCAAGAATTCATGAGAACCTTCAACATTCCAACCAAAACAATGTCAAAAGCATCTTTAGCGCTGAATATTGATTGGGAGGACTTGCTGCAAGCATCGGCGTTCGACCGAAACGATACCGCATTCTACTCGATCATCAGGCTGGGCAATTTCAGCGAGAGTAACATCGACACGGCGTTGCAAATAATTAACAAGACGCGTGAAGATGTGTTCAACTATACGAAACCGTTTATACTCGATGCGATGTATTCGCTAAGCTATGAAGCGTTTGCGGCAACGATTGGTGATTTACCGAAATTTGTGGTGGCGTTAATCGGAGCGATGAATATGTCAAGCGAGAACATTAAAACATCACCGATTATTCAGCATTTTAATGCCAGTTTGATCATGGAAAATCTCGCTACGCCAATTTCAAATAACACATTGATCACCACCGATGACGTTTATTACAAGTCGAACGATGAGGATTTTCAAAAGTATCTAAGAATTACGCTAACCGATAAGGACAGTCTGGAGGCAATTGATGTTAAATACGATAACACGTTTACTACAATTACCACTAAGCAGAGCATTGTTAGCTATTATGAACCGACCGAATGTACTAGTGCACTTACCGATTGTACCTTCCACACGCTAGTTGAAAGTTATCCTATTCCGAAAGTAAGTTGCATCGGTGGTAATATTGTTATCCCAAAACTAAACACCGAATTTGTACCAGGAAGTCCATTAATTTGCGACAATCGCTTGTATGGTATCGCTGTATCTGGAATTAATAATGAAATAAAATTAAAAGGATTTAAGGCAAATAATATGCAAATAGAAAGCAGCAACGTGCATGTATTATCATACGATTTCATTAAAGAAAAACTGCCGAAATTGGTGGCAAATTTAATGGCTCGAGCTGATTATAGTAGAAACATAACTACATGGCACTTAATTAGCTTGCTGGAGCTCGACGTGATTGAATTGGATCAATTAAGGAATATGACGATTGAAGCAAATATGCAGCATCAAGTATGTGGCATTATCATGGATATATTTGAAAAATATAATTTAAACGCAATAGGCGTTTATCAAAAGTTCGTTAATAGTTTGGTGGATAAACAGCAAATTAATGCAGCATTTAGGGCGGTGCAAATAAATGAAACGGAAATATTAAATGCTGTAGCATATCATTCAGATAATCAAACATACTTTTTAAGCGCCATTAAGAAGGGTAATTTCACGCAACAGAATATCCAAAACGCTGTAACGGCGCTAAATAAAACTGTAGATGAAATATACGCATTTCTGCAGCCGCTAATTCTCGCCGAATTTATTAAAGTGAATTACAGCGATATACCGAATAAAAAAGAATATCTTACGCAAGCGTTTCGCATATTTCATGTACAGCCGGATGCATTCTTCCAGAATCCCTTTGATGTTATGCTGGACGCGTACTATAATAAGATAAACCCACGAAAAATATTAGCCACGGCCGTGTCCAAATCGAATTTGCTAACAGCGAGCGAATTTCGGTCGAGCATCGATACTGAAAACAGCAACTATGTGCAATTGTACGCCGGCGAATTTCAAGTACAAAATTTCGTTAATTACAACGCGGGCTACAGTAATCTGACAACCAATGCGATGATCAAGCAATTCTGGCCGGTTACGAGCTCGTATCAAAAGATGAAAAATTGCAGCTATGTGACACATGAGGGGAGCGTGCTGGTGCAGGAGCCGCACATGAATAGCGATAAAATTTTAATTACAAAGTCAAAGGGAATGGTTTATTATCCAGGCGGCAGTTTAATATGCAAAGATATTGTGTATGGTGTGGCGTTAGCCGAAACGCAAACAAGTATCGAATTTGCAACGCTCAAACATTCGAATGCAGCATCCACAAACCAAGGAGTCTTTATTTGTCTAGTATTTAACATTTTGTTATCATTTAAACAAATATTTACATAATGTGAGAATGCGAAATACAATAATAAACGTAGTTGTAGGTGAGATTTTACTCGAATTATTATAATATATAAGTTCGGGAATATAAACGTTCAAATAAAACTTGTAAAGATGTAATCTTGTTACTAAAAAATGAGTTGAATTTGCAATCGCTTGATTAAATAACCCATAAAATGTATTATCTGCGATAATAATGCCCGATTTGTGTTTGAATTCTCTCTTCATTGAAAAGACACAAATCATTGAAGTATTTATACCTTGCGGTTGACATTTTATATTAGACATATTCTTTATCGGCTTTGTTATTAATGTTACATTATCTTTTACATTGCTTATCTGATCTTGTAACAAATAACTTATAGTTAATTTCGTTACTTTCTTTTCATCAAACACAGCCAATTGAATGTCTTTGGCGATCAGTGTAGGTGTGAATGGAAATTCTATTTGCAATAATGCGATATTGTTATTGCTTCCAGAATAATCAGGATGGGTAATCCATGTCATGATCCATCTCATGTCAAGTTGATAGACAAGCGTTTTTTTATTCATTGTGCTTATGGGTGCAGCTGAATAAAGACCGACTTGAAATGGCTGCGTTTTCGATGTTTCGGCACAAACAATCCACGTTGGGGTAACTAATATTCCTGTCGCTAAACTTATATTACGATTTGGTAAATACTCATATATTACAACCATATACTGTGTTTCTGGATCTGAACACGCTGCCAGCGTGAAGCAACCGAATATTAATAATGATTTAAGCGTTTTGAAATAGCAAGCGATCAACATCTAATTGCACTTGAATGATAAATATTTACCTCAAAACGAGCTGTCTTTCTTAATTGTAAACAATTTTGATATATCTAAAATCATAGGTTAACTATTTCGATTAGACAACCCATTAAACTTGGAAGTGTGCCATGATACATACAACAATATATTTGTGAAGGCGTTTATAAACTCTAAATTGTAATTAATTTATTATCACCATTCGTTTTTATTATTACAGCAACTGAAAATATTTCCTAGATTCTACATTCCACAGCTTATTGATTTTGCATCGTTCCTGTCAAATCAGTGTGAGAATTAGACAAAATAGCAAATAGTAACATTTCTGCAATTTATATGTTTTTTGAGCGTTTTAGTGCCCTTTGAAGAAGAGCACCTATGGCCAACACCTTCATCATCAAATGGTAAATCCAGCACTTGTAATACCTACAAAAACTATGGATGTTAACGCGAATGTTTGCTTTGGACAGGTGCAGGTGTGAATATAAAAATTTCCTGCATTCATACAC
Source organism: Adinopsis sp. GC000173 (assembly GCA_030264715.1). Lineage (NCBI taxonomy): Eukaryota > Metazoa > Arthropoda > Insecta > Coleoptera > Staphylinidae > Adinopsis > Adinopsis sp. GC000173. The sequence continues at coordinate 8,347 of JARJDW010012377.1, forward strand.
CGCAAAATTAAATTCCGATTCCACATCTGTGACAATCCATCTGTATCTGTATGTTATAACTTCCAATGCGGCAAATCTACATTCAAATATAAACCACAGGAATTGTATTACAAATTTATATACATACCACGCAAACTTAGCCTGTTTGGTTTGATTATTCAAGTACTTCTTGATATCGGAGTTATTCATTAGAACTTATTTTCAACACATTTGTAGGAATTTATCATTTCTCTCACACTTTTACCGAAGAAAGAAATTAAATTTTGTTAAGTATCGATCGATTTTTTGTTCAGCAGCTCTTGATTCGATTTGTATTGCACTGATTGCACTAGTAGTTACACTTTATAACGATTAAAAATGAAGCAATTATATTTATGAATCAAAAATAACTATATGCAATATAAATTTCTACTTCTTAATTTAAAAATTGTAATTTCAATATTGAAAACAAATTTTGATTATGTACGATTTAATCTGACTCAAGAACTTCTCCCACTACACCTTGTATAGTGTACCAATTGTTTCAATTCTAGATTCTAACCTCAAAGATTCACAATGTTTATGTTTAAAAATTTAACGATATTCGCAATGTAATTTTAGGTATACATATTTCATTTATATATCACAATTTGTATGATAAAGTATTTTAGCATTTTACAGCATGCTGATGTGTAAAATATTAGTTGTCCTAGTGTTAATATTCAAGCGAATGAAGAATGGTTTTAGAGTTGTATAATTTGAAATGTAAGTACAAAACATGTTTGCAGTAAAGTACAAGCAACTAATCCATTTCGCTACCACCACAAGCAAGCACACAGTCAGCCAACAAATGTTAGTTTTTGACAATATTATTTCCAAGTCGTAGTCGTCGGAGAAACAACGAAAAGCTTAGTAGCAAAGATCTTATACATATTTTCTGAAACGCAGTATGCCGTTTATTGTTTTATATGTATGTATATTTTAAGGATGGTTCTCAAGTCTTGGAATAAATTTCGTTAATGCGTTAGACTAAATAAACGTTATGTAGTGGAGCTTATAGAGGTGGTTGAATTTCAAGGTGAAAATGCTCCACACGTGTGCTTTAAACTTGAGAGCTTATGGGCAGAGAAATGTATGAATCCCAAGTAGAAACCGCAATGCGACTAACCCTTTAGTTCTGATAAGAACAGTGCGAGGGATAACGGAAAGTGGCACAAATTGTCCCACCCTTTCTCGTGCGTTTTACGAAAATTAAAGTAAAACCCACACATAGTTCGAATGCTTGCGCTAATATTATAAAAATGCAACCTGCCACATTTTTACCGGCTAGATGGCTTTTCATAAAAGTAATCTGAGGGATTTTCAACCACACTTCAAGCGAAAAATATCTCCCATTGATGCGGTCAACTTCTTTTCTGTTGACAAAGCAGCTCGACAGTATTCTACTTACTCTCGAATACACGAACGTGAAGTAGTGCCAAGTGGCATATAATAATCAGTTTACGTATCGATGAAATCCTTCTTATTTATTTATTAATCTTTCTGGTAATATTGGCTCAGTAAAAAGTGATGTGTGCAAATCGGATTAAAATTTCTATACCTACAAAATTCATTTTGTAATATTTATATCAAATTATTGATTAACTCTTATGAGCTTATTGACACATATTGTACCATTATTTTGCTAACATTATTGCACATTGTTGCAAAAATTGTCTCATATATTACATACAACTTGTTATACATTATGTTGCTTATGCTTTATAGAATCGCTGTAAAATTAGTTATTGTGGATCAAAAATATCAATAATATTGCTCTTTATTTTGTCGTACAGCATGTATTAAAGTATAGGTAGTTTTTCTGTAACGGCAAGAGTTAATCAATATCAAAAATTAACATTCTGGCTTAATATAGCATGTGGAAGATATTTTTTGCCACTAAGTGAAGTTGATTAAAGCTTCAACATATTGTCTATCAAAACAAACATAAATCTTCTACAATTTATATCTACCAAAATTTAGTTTAATATTTATTATATTATATTTAAAATCTATTTTTTATAAGAAACTAATATTAAAATATCGTAAGGGAAGTCACGAGTTTTATCAACAGGCAGACCAATAAGTGATGTTCATTAAGCCTTAAAAAATGTCACAGAAATTTTCAATCAGCATCTCATATCTACTAAAATTTGGCAAAAAAATCTATACAAGTTGTTGTGTAATATTATATTGATTATTTTTATATAAGAAACTAATCTTAAAATATTTTTTAAGGTTTAACCATTGTGAATAGTATTCTCCGAAGTCAGCTTAACACAATATGGTCGAAATAATGCTACAATAAAGATTTGACGTTACGATTTTGACGACCAAGCAGCAATAGGAAGCAAGTCTCCAAGGTAATATTAAAATTTCCACTTGCATATACAATATTCTTCTATAATCGGTTTTATTGATGACGGCTATAAATCATATTAATGTTTTTATATTTGCCACGATGTAAATTCAGTAATTGCTTTCATGGAAAATTTAATTATTGCGTTCGTGCCTTGCTTTATTTACTTTATCTATTAAGTCATTAAACAATTTAAATCAGTATTAAATTTAATTGAATCATTAAACTTTGCTAAATTATGCATGAAAACGAAGAAAAAAAGTAATGTTTAAATTGTCGAAGTGGGCAGCAATATGCTAATTACATTTCGATCACTTATTTAGTTGAGATGGATTAGAATAGGAGACAATCGATTTATTATTTTAAAGACAGAGATAATTAGCGAAGCGTTTGAGAAATTTGGCAAGGTATCTGCGTTTAATATTATTGAACTATATGCTGTTGACAGGCAGCAACAACATAAAAGGGTAATTCATTTTGAAAGCGCAATTAATCAATAATAATATCGTAATTTTATGTTACATTTAACATTTACATCTCATTATCAACTCATCAAGTTTCACCAATCTTTTTTATTTGATTTTTTATACTTAATTAACATTAATGAGAAGCTGTGCAAAAAATCGTTTTTAAAAATTAGGAGTATATTATTAATAACGTGCGATAATGTGCTATGCCTTTAGAAATTTGATTTTAATAGATTGTAATTTTATTCTAGTTGTGTTATTTTGATGCTTTTGCAGCAAAAAAGTAACAAAAACCGTGCGTTTCTCTATTATATCTACACAAAGTATTACTCACGTTATTGTTAGAATTACAATTAAAAAATGTTGGAACACTTTGCGAATGAAAAGCTGTTTTTACATCGAGCAACTATACAGTGAATGCGTATACATTTTTATTTCGCTTTTTTGCAATAACATATGTGTACATACATGCATACAAGCTTTTTAATGTAAATATTTATTTTTTCAGATCAAAAGCATGGAGATATTAACAAGGATTAGGACTGCGTTTTGTCAAGGTAGGATTAACCCATAACTAACACAACACGCTTATATAATTTAACATGCGCTTCCCACTATCGACGGTTTTATAATCTCGTAACTTTTACCTTAACAAAATTTTATTTCTTAAACTCACTCACTCTAGACACCTAAAATGTGTTAAAAATAGTTTATAAACAGAGAACATGACTTTAGAAATAATTAATAATGCGATTTAAGTTTTGTCTTTTTTCTCAATATTTTCCAATACAGGGATAACTGGCTTGCGGTAGTACCTACCCCTTACGTATTTTTAGCCTCATTTTTACTATAAAAAATGTTTATTTCATTAATTACTCACTTGTGACACCTAAAATTTGTTAAAAATAGTTTAGAAACAGAGAATATGAGTTTAGAAATGATTGATAATGCGATTTAAGTTTGATTGATTTTCTCAATATTTTCTCTTACGTAATTTGTAGCATCCTTTTTACTATAATATTTTTTATTTCTTTAATTACTCACTATAGGCACAGAAAATTTTATTAAAAGTAACAGACGACATAACTAAGTTCTACATACTCCGCATACCGCATTGGTACGTACAATTAGCGTGAATGATATATACGAAATGATTTAATCCGATTTATTGAACTTTTTCACATATATAACAGTTATTGAGTTTAGGTAATCGTTAAACTCTCTCAATGTGAAGGTTAAATTATAAATGGTTTTGGGGTTATAGCAGTCTCTCGCAGGGCACGTTCAATAACATTCCATCTTATCTGACTTTTACCTAAATATTATTGGAATCCACGTGTGATGTATTGATATGAAATAATTTTCGGTTTGGCTAAATATCTACATGCCGCAAACCTTCAACAATGCAAAAAATTAATATTCATTAACCAAACAAAATATTTGTTTATTATATTATATTCATTTTTGATATATTATATTATTCTTAACAAAATATAAACTACTTAGGGGCAAGGTTTTGACTTAATAAATCTTTTGACTTTGGAACAAGGTAATTGAAAGACAATGTCTAATAATTATATACAAATAATAAAAAATATTATTGGAATCCACGTAATGTATAGATATGAAGTAATTTTTGGTTTGGCCAAATATCTACATGCCGCAAACCTCAAAAAATGTAAAAATCAATATTTATTATTTAAACGAAATATTTGTTTACACTTGCATTTGTACATGGTACACATATTTGGCATTCAAAGCTATTTTTATCTAAAATCATATTGATTTTTAACATATTATACTATTCTTAACAAAATATAAAAAGCTAAGAAGTAAGTTTTTGACTTCAATAAACTTTTTGGCTTTGGAACAAAGTTAATGAGATTAAATGCTGAATAATTATATGTAAAAATAAAGTTTTATATTACTACGTTATGCTCTACCGATTGAACTGATACCATAGATCAATATTGATATATATCTATAACTTAAATAACTAATAGCCACTTTCACATTTGCATCACTTGCTTCTTTGACAACTATACCAGATGCCAGTATTATTACAAATACTCCGTTTAGTGGTGAGTAAACCATTAAAGAATGCATTGTCATCCACTACTGTAAAACTTTCAAAGCTCTAGGTATTTGGAAAGTCTGTTTGAAATCGATTGCAACATTTGTACATAACACACAAACTGGCGGACAACACGGGTTAATAAAAAACGTGATAAAATATCAGGTGTTACTAGTCATGATAACACAGCAATAAATCGCCTAGCTAGAATAACGTAGAATATGTTGAAGAGTAAAACCCAATTCACGTGGCTTGACTCAAATAACTACGAATTTCAATTCACGAAGTGCAATATATTGTGCAACACTTCTGCATGTTTGAATCAAAATGAACTGTTTTTAGCTTTCAGGCATTTTACAAAGAATTTCATAGAATACCAACTAAGTAAGACGTTTTTTTATCGAAGTTTATAGGTAGATCTTTTATACGTAAAGAATTTATTCGATATTTCGAAACAGCTATGCACTTATCGACTTTAAAAATCCGCATCAATATCAACCTAATGGCTATCTATTATTTCTAGTAGATAATATAGTAAACAGAATAAATTCAATTGTTTTTGTGTTATTTAATGAACTGTGATAAATACGGCTAAAAGAATTAAAAACACAAAATTTGTTCCGCAATTTTTAATAAAAAGAGTTTATGTGCATTTCGACTATTTTCCATTAACGCCTTTCAATAAATATTGCGAATGAGCATTATGCTTTTTTATTCGAATTTAAAATACATTGAAAGCATTCTATTATTATTTCCACGTTTTTATTAACGTGGTCTGTCTGTTCGGTCAAAATTCTGCAATCGATTTTGAAACTACGGCTTAAATAGCACCAAAGCTTTGAAACTGACAGTTGCTCACAACTGTATAACAATACATTTTCTAATCACTTTCTTGCTGCTACTAGATGGAATATTTGTAATAATATTCACAACTCAATTTATAAAGTGGCAGGTGACGGCTGACGAGGTTGTCACGTCTAGTGCAGTATTACAGAAAATGTAAGTAATATTAGCTACTAGGAAAAATTTGCAATAATAAAAACACTGTGCTAGAATTAGATACTTTTTTTCCGGTGAAAGAAAACATCTAGTGGATAAACCTAAATCGGGTGCGCAATGGCGTTTTTAAAAGTTAGATCGAGTTTTCGAGATGTCTTAATTTAAATTTCTTAAGAAGAATCAAACAATAAACTTAATTTTTATCATTTTATTGGCTATAAATTTATAGAAAAAGATAAAATAATGATATAACCATTATAATTGTTTAACGGATTTCTTGCAAAAAACAATTTTGTTTAGATTTCTTGAAGAGTAAAACTTCATCACCAATAAGGTGCCTTGTTCGACAGATTTTGCAACTAGCACAGTGTAATAATTAATATGTAAGTAGGTATACGATTTTACAATGCAAATAAGTAAAAAAATGTAATAAAGATGTTCCAAGTAAGAAAATTAAGTTTTGCAATGTGCTATCGTTTATTTCTGCGGTACGGCAAATTTTCTTTGGAAACCGGCGGTTGGGAAACGCTGGTGTGGGGCATAAAAGTCTTATATTAAGGTCGTGAGTTCAAATTCGATGTTGGGCGAGACACTTTTTTACCACTGTTTACGAAAACATAAAATTGCTTTCAGTTTATACTGTATTTACTTAAATAAATATAAATATGTTTCGCTTAATAAACATAATAATACGTCAGACTTTTTTATAACGCAGAGATAATGCCAATAAAAAAATTAATATGATTCTGAAGCACGACTAATAAAAAGTATTTGTGATTATTTTGTAACAATTTTGTTACGTGGCTTAGTTTAGTGCCGTCGAACAATTTTAAAATATGCAATAATCTTTAATAATAAATCAGTTATTTGTTTAGTATAATTTAATTAAAACTAATTGCATTTATACCAAATAGCAAATACGAATATTTACTCAATGTAATATAAATACATGAAACATTTTTAATAATGTTGTTTGCATATAATACTAGTATTTATTTAATAAAAAAAATTAATAACGCATGACGTACTTAAATATTTAAAAAAAAAAATCCAAATCCAACAATGTAGCATTTAATTACGGAGTATATGTGACATAGCTATATATTGTATGGTATAATTAACAGCGTTAGTGGTTGTGCTGCTTTGATACCTACAAACATTGAATAGTTGAAGCATAATTTGATAACATTTTGTGCGCCAAGTAACATAATTAATGCGAAATTAAAAGTAGCGTATTTTTTGCCAAACAACTGGCATTTTGTGTGTGTGAACGAGCAAGAACAGGCGAAATTTTATTTTAAGTTTAATATATGATACGGCAAACGATAAATTCAAAAACTTTTGTCATTGTTGGCGTTTAAAATGCCTTCCGTTTTCCGCTCTATTATTGCACATTACGCTGATTTAATTAAATAGAAATTAAAAAAATATATTTTATTTCGCATGGCGATGGCAAATGCGCACCATTGAATCTACAACATCGTAATCGGTGATTTATTATTTAATACATTATTATTGATTAATGATATTGGCTCTTCAGCTTTTTATCATTGATTGGGGATGTAGAAAAAAACGCAACGCTTTAAAAAATAATGTTTTTTGGTATTGAAGCTGGTGGGGTGGAAGCGAGCAACAGTTATTGATGTCCTGGAATATAAGCTGGGAAACTGTTATTGCATGAATGTTTCAGGCACGTTAATGTTGTTGAAGGCGAATGTGTGTCAGATAGGTCAAGGTTGTTATTATTTTCACTATTGTGTGATTTCTGCTGTTGAATGAAAAATTTGCATGTTTTACTTAAATTTCACTTTTCAGCCTTGTAATGTTTATTTATCTAAAGCAATTATTAATATTTATAATTGATTACAATAAACCACATCTCCCATATAGTATATGTAGTTGAGTTTCGAGTTTTTCACAAATTTATTTCAAACTTTTATTGCCGCAAACACGCAATGAAATCACGATAAAGTAAATATTATGATGAAGCGGCTCATTACTTTTTATAATTTTATATAAAAAGATTTTATAATTTTAACATTCATTTTGAACAGCGTGGCGCGTACCTCCCGATGCCAACGTTACGTTACTTATCGATAACGATCTTTTTAAAAAAAAGTTGCGTTATTTTAATAATTAATTAATCTAAATTTATCACAACTTTGTTATGCGTCGAGTTTATAGATATATCGTGTTGCATGTAGCGCGAAGACTTCTAACGCTTTATTTATCTCGAAGTAAAGTCGATGCAATAAATAATTAAGCACTATTGTTGTATTTTCTCACTGTTATCGATGGATAAATTTGTTTTTGTTTTCTTTTTTTTGACTTGTGACAATTACAGTATCTATTTGTTAAATTTTGTGTGATAGAAGAAAAATTTAATTGCTCAAGCGTCATGTTGGTTTGTCGTTTTTAGACTGGGTGGTTTTAAGTCGATTAAAAATAATTTTTGGGAAAGATTCATCTCTGTGCATAATTTAGGGCGGTACAGTTATATCGTCGGTGCACGAGAAAAGTAACACAACCCAAAAATCCTAATTTTTGAGTTAAATATTATAAAATGTTCTTAAAACGATCTAATTTTATCAGAAAAAACGGCATAAACATGTTTCATAAAATACTCCGTATAGATAGAGCGTTTTCTAAGAAAAGTGTCAAAAGTTTAAGGAGAGAAAAGGGTGGCCTGTTTAATTTGGTCAAGTTAATTATATTGATTAAAATGAATATGAAGTATTATAGAACCATCACAAACAAGAAAAATTGTAAAATTACAGAAAATGTTAGTTTTATTTTACTATCAAAATGCACAATATTATTTTACAATCGTTCTCCTGAAAAATGAGAACATTTGAATTGTCACTTTTCTTGTGCACCGACGATATGTACAAATTAGAAAAAGAAAAAATAGATGATTATGCCACTTTATATAAATTCTTAACGAAGGTGTTTAGAATCTTTTATAACTTAAGTCACTAATAAGTCAGAGCTTAAATCATGGGCTAATTTTAATTATATGTAACTAAAAATACCTATATCACAATTTAACAAGAAATAAAACAAGCAATTATTTCATATAGATCACTTTTTGTCTAAATATGGGCATTGTTCTGGACTGAATTGTTTGAGTCTCTATAAATTAACGTATTTACCCCAATAATATCGAACGTTTCAAGAAATTTCTAGTTATGTTTTAAGGAAAATTACTAGAACCGAAATGTAAAAGGATTACAAAATTCTACTTCAACGTTATTGTAAAGACACCTGTTTTCTATGCGATATAACATGCATTAATATTTCCGGAAAATCTAAATATAAATTTATCAATTTCTCAGTATTTACCTAAATAATTCCTTACCTCAGACGAAAACTATTTTGGGTAAATACAATAGTTTTGCTCAAGTATAAGACGAGTACGAAATTTGAAAACCCAATTTTAAAACCGCAAAAGACACTTTTCGTCCAGTAGTAATTATGGGCACACAGAAATTTCCACAGTTTGGTACAATTGCATTTGTAGGTTAAAAAGAGGGAAAGCGTGTAATTGTACTGCTCTATGTAAATTACTGAAAAAAGGATCAACTTCTTTTATTGCCTTAGCCGTGTGACACATTTTTCGCCTTCTATATAGCTATTGCCGCAGCGACTATTTTTGTTTTGTTTTTTTATTTCTAAAATTAATTAAATATATAAATTTTAATTTAATCAAGAATACCAAATATGCATTAACTAAACTTTGGACATTTTTACAGAAATAGCTTTTAAATTTTTTTTGCATCCATCCATTTTAATGTACTGTCATATTTTACTGTCTTGCTCTTTCTCTTTTACCCTGAAAATATTTTATTTTGCCTGCGTTACATTGAAACAGATGGAAATATCGATATTTTTTCTATTCCACCACATATTCCATACGTTTTATTCCATTTAATCGAATTTTTATCTTCATGGTTTACGACAGTCACGTATGTAGGTAGCACTTTTATCTTTAATGTTTGCATATTGAACATTTTGTGTTTGTTAATTCGAATATGACTTTTAATATTTTGAATAAATTTCATCTAATCTAATTCTATTATATGTTCCCAACATATAAACGACCTCATATGGAAGGAAGAATCAACCGCATGGAGACATATTTTTATTTAAATTTAGCCCGAGAAATAAAGGATAATTGGTTTTTCTAATTTTTTCTCCATGTTTGTTATTTTATATTTGAATGTGCATGTATCGAGCGAAACAATATTTTTATGAAAACAAACATTTTGCTGTATAAATAACGTGGGAAAAAGTATTGAAATTCATCTGTTAGTATTAACATTTTAATACAAAATTACAATTAACGTATAATGTAGAAATATTATAACTTCATAATTACACTCTTCCACTTACTAAATTATTGTTACAATGATGCATAATTAAACAAATTTTCATTGTTCAATAATTTTACGAAATATGTAAAGTAATATGATGAAAAAAGCAGGCTGCTGAATTTCATACGCCAAGCCATAATCAACATCTTTTTTTTTATTTTATTTTATAACTGTGAGCAAAAAGAATGCCCAAACCGGGTCGAAAAAAAGGATGAAAAGGCGAAAGAAAATCCATGTCAAGGCTTTTGTTTTTCGGCGGCGTTTCGAGTTCGCGCTGGTTCTGCATAGTACACAAGGAACTTCCTATATGAACTTGTTTTATTTAATTTTCGGTTTCTGCGGCTGTTCTTGCGCTATTCAAATGTAATGCCTTAATTACATTACGTTAATTAAAGAATTTCCCGTATCGTTTTTAATTTCCATAAAGGTGTTCCAACTTATTTCACCCAAAACATTCGTTTATTACATTTGCACTAATTGCAAAGATAACAATTTATTTACCGGCTATTTATTTTTTTCGTCGTATTTAATTTGATTAATGAATTTCTCGGAGTTATTTATAAACGTTTGCTTAGATTAAAATAGTGCGATAATATTGATTTGCTTCTAATCTGGGAATCGCTATTATAATTTTAAATGTTACCTACTTGCATTTATCTAATTTTACATTTAATTCACCTCGCATTTTATATCCATTTTATAGTCGTGTGTTTGTAAAGTGGAAACTATTATTAATCACGATTTTAATTGTAAAAATATATACTACAAATTAGAAAGAGAAGAAATAGATGATTGTGCCATTTTATACAAATTCGTAACGAAAGAAATTAGAATCTTTTATGACTTAAGTCACTAATAGTTAGAGCTTTAAACATGGGCTAATTTTAATTATACTTAGGAATATGTCAGAAGTTACAAAGAAATAAAACAAGTAATTTTTTCATATAGATCACTTTTTGTCTAATCTAGGCATTGTTCTGGACTGATTTTTTTGAGTCTTAAAACAGCTCTTCTTTTCTCGCAGTAATTTGCAGAGAGTAGTGTAATTATAATAAATAAGTATCTAAATAGCAGTTAAAATCAGAAAAAAACATAATTAAACGATTTTATATAAATTTACGTAATATCGAGCGTTCAAAGACGTTTATGTAATTTTACATTTAGTTCACCTCGCATTTTATATCCATTTTATAGTCGTGTGTTTGTAAAGTGGAAACTATTATTAATCACGATTTTAATTGTAAAAATATATATACAAAGCGTGGATGATAGAATATTTTCATGCCAAGTATAATATTAAACAAATTGGTGTTCTTAATAATATTAATGTTTAAGTATTTAATAAAATTTTAATTAGTAGAGAACTCAATTTCAGTTTGCAAGAAATTTGATGCTCCCTCAAACATTTTATGAAAGTATTGAAGGCTTCAACAAATCATAATAGAAAATTTTCAGCAACACGCGCTTACCTCTTACAAAATATTACATAAATTTAATTAGCAATTTTATTATATTTAAGCAAAAACTTGTATGCATACTTTCAAAGAGAATTAAATAGTTGCGAATAGAGTAAAACTTATTAATTCAGCAATTAGGCAATTTGCATAGATAAACGCTCATGCTTCAATCTTAAATTTTGCTGTTATTTTAGAGCTGTATAAAGTTGAACTATGGTGTTTGCCGTTGGAATTAATCAAATTAAGAAATAAGTTAATAAATGCTACAATGAACCGAACAACATCGTAAATTAGCAATGTAATACCACCTATTAAGTCATTAATTATGTTGCCGTTTTTTTTACTACACACATAAATTCGGAATGAATGAAGCATTTATATACATTGATTTTTTATTTGCGATGCGAATTTTGTGCGCGCCTCGCGCGAATTAAAAACGAAAAGTGGCCCGACGGCCGTTATCTCCGCTAAATAACTAATATCGCGCAATTAATCATCGAGACAGCGAAAATGAAGGCCTTTTAGTTAAAAATTTATCGTTGGCAATTTGTCCCAAAAACTTACTTTAATTTCTGTTAAATAAACTTTTATATATTACTTGGGAAGCGTGAAAGTTAATTTAAGCGAAATTTTTCACTCATTATGAAAGGAGAAAAAAATGGCAGTAAAGTTTTGTAAACAAGGATCAAGGGAGCGTGTAATTTTAAACAGTATGTATGTGAATATTGCATGAAACTTTTTTTTTCTGTAACGAAGTTTTATAGAGGTGTTGGCGAAACAATTTTGAAATTTCGCTCACACGCAAACGCCGCGCTGCAAAACAAATTTATCGAGATTTTAATTAGCATAATGTTTGTGCATATAATTTGTATGCGCCGACGAGTGCACAGTTCATCAGCCATCAATAAACATGGTGTATACGCTTTTTATTGAAACATCCGCCCGATCAAAAGCTCTTGTTTCGTATCTTGTTGCCAAATAAATTAATTGGATTTTTTAATCGACGACGCTTGCGTGCGTTTTAGCTAATTTTCGATAATTCTCGATCGGTTTTAATTAAAAATCTAATACGCCCATGTACTGCAATATCATACAATGAGTATTAATTGTATAGGTAGTGTATATATGTATTAAATTATCTATAATTGTTAGTAACCAATTGTTGTAGTTTCCCCAGGACAGTAACGATTCGGGCTTTGTAACTTGCGTCCCGGGCACGTACACAATGAAATGAAATACATACATAAATGATGCAAAACGTCTGATTTTCATCAGTTGCGTTTCGGGTCAACTTTTATTGAAATTTAATTAAATATTTACTATACATTCGAAATTTGTTCGAACAAAATGCAATTTAAAATACAATTTTATCGACAAAATCTGCGAATAATTTCTGTTTGTATTAAAGCTCATATAAGTTTGTTACTACTTTATGATGCCAGCGGTTGATAGAAACTTAAGCCGTAAACCTTCAATTCAATGCATTTGTGATACGAGTATATTATCTTTAAGTTAGCAAGCATAAAGTGGAATTTTTCTGGCACGAATCAACAAATTTTCCATTGTTGTCGAGGAGTGTGTTATATATTTTTTTGCATATATCAACCGACTCACATGACAAATAAGCAAAATAAATCAATGTTGGGGATGATATATGGTCAGTCCGCAAGAAAGATACACGTACGTAAACATATAGACAAGTAAACATTGTTTTCTTGGGAACACTGAATATATTTGACGAGCCTTCGCTATATTTAGAAAGACGGTGTGGAAAAAAATTACATCAAACAAGTGAATTAGAATTAGGGGAGGGTTGCTCAAGTCGTACCTCAATGATTTTAAAGAGCCTGTAAGGCCTTTTCCCTCTCGAAAACAATGTAAACACATTCCTATTGGTTTCATTTAGTGCGTATTCATTTCAATGTGTGCGCAGATCTTCTACGACAAAGTTTATTTTTCATCGTTTTCATGTAATTTTAATTCTTGTAATTGTAAAGAGAGTATATTTAATATGCTTTTGGTATAATTGTTATTATGAAAGACTGAAAATTGAAGAATGTTGACAATCACCGGTGAATGTTGACATACATATAGTTCAACCCTCACCATTCGTTGACGATGAATGTTGAATAAAAGTATTTTCGTGACACAGGGCAGTGTAAAAAATATGTAAGTATATACCTAACAAATTAGTTATTTTATAAAAGACTCGGCTCTTTAGAATTTCGTTCAAAAAATAGCATTATTGTCGAATATATGAAAATTTAGTCCGAACAAAGCAGTACACAGTTAGCAAGTAATTTCATTAACATTTAGGATTTGAAAGTTTTGAGTTTTAGTTGGGTAGGTTAAGCCATGTTACCTTATTGTTTTCGATTTTCTCCACAGTATGTCTGCGTTTGTCGACATACACTAATGAAGGTTGAAATTTATAAAAATATAACTAAATATTCGATCTTTCACCGACGTATTTTGCGTATGTCGACATTCGCCTATAAATGTCAATATTCTTCAATTTTGCACTTTCACAGTACCATAATTATGAATCTAATAAAATTGCAAAACAATTTGTAATTATTGGAAACAAAAAGCTTCCCCTAGCTCGTTAAAATATTGTGAACTGAGGACTTTCAATCAAGTACTTACACATGACCTACAATATTTTTCACAATAATAAGCATCATTTGAACGGTTTTAGAAAAAAAAAACACACAAAGTATGTGTGCAATTATGGATTGTAAAGCTGAATGAGAAGGAATAAAATCTACAAAAATTGTCTTTGCTAAATGATTTTCCAATTAACAAGCAGTTTAAATGAAAAGGTACGACTTGAAATACTTTCTTCGATCTATTAATACGAAACGTTTAGTAAGTCAATAAATAATTTAATGTCGAAGATTAAAAGAAATCTTATAATAAGCTTGTGGATATTTCACTTTTTCTATCTCGTGAATTTCTTATGATGTTTTACAAAGGAATATAAAGATTAAGCACAAATTTACATCAATTATTAATTGTATTGTTATAGAAATGCCAATTTATCGGGATGAATTTATCTAATGAAAAATAAAACAGGCAGTATTTTAGTTGAATTTGCATTTAAAAATACGTGTAGGTAGAATAATATAAATTGAAAAATAAATTTTGCATATTCAGGGCTGAATTTCCATTATTTTTTTTATTATAATATGATAATGTGAGGTCAGTGGTGCACTAGTGGTGTAATATTGGAATTGAGCTATTACAAAGGAGCGACCACTCCCTTTTCAAAGTGTAGGCTAGCCATTGAGCCCATACTGCATTCATTTTTAAATTTTTACGCCAAATTCTTCTTTTAAAGTTGACATTCAACACATATATTACTTTTATCATTGCCTAGTTTTATTAAAAATAATGCGGGGAGACAGGTTCGACCTCTATTACATCTTTAATATGAGCCGATGTAGGTTATACCATATTTTATGAAAGAAGCAAATATAATGTGGAAAGATGATAGATGACTCAAACTGTACCTACCTCAACACTACTAAATTGAATATTTGGTTAGAAAAATATTATATTATAGTAAGAGTAATTTTTTTAGAATATGGCCCAATGCTTTATTTTTATTATTTTGAACTTGGCATTGTCATAGAATTTTTGTATGGATTTAGTAAGGGATTTAAATTCATAAAATATTTCAAGCTTTAACTAAAAGTCCCTATTCGTCTGCGCAATAAAAGTAATATTAAATGGACAATATTCTATTATTTATGACATTAAATCATATACTAACAACACACTCTCTTGACAAGAATCCTACATTGTTCGAATATGCACTCTCATTCGTGAAATGAAAATGAGCAAACGTAAATAGCCATTAGGTACTTGAAGTACACATTAGAAATAAATTCTTTTTAATGATCGATAAATCCTTTACTATATATGCAATCATTATATGGTATATATTGATTTTATAAAGTTGAGCTTTTGAATATTTTGTTCTCTCACAAATTCTCTGTGTTTGTTATACATACTATAGTATATAGCAGGCAGGGAATGAATAAAAACTATAGATCATTATATTCCCTTGATAATAAACAAGTCATTAATGTTATTGAAATTCAAATTACAATTAAACTTTTTATCATCCAATGAACGGCTCTAATCTAAATTTAATTAAAAATCAAATAAATTAATTTTCGATCGCTGAACAAGTTTTATATTTTTTATTCCCCAATAAAATATTATAAATTGCAGTTTAAATATATTATTTATTTGATTGATATTTGTTTTTTTTTTGAAGTTTGATAAATGAGTTTTTTAAAGCAATTTAAATTGGTTGCAACTTTTATAAAATCACTTAAAAAAGAAGCTTTTATTATTTATTATCCGATCGACTAAATTACTTTTAAGATAATGAAAATACAATTGTAATGATATAAAAAGTAGTTTACAAACATTTTGATAGAAATGAGATAAGTATGAACACAAAACAATATAATTGGTTTACGTTTATCTGAAGTAACTAAAAAATAAATTTAAGAAAATAAAAAGCAATAAATTTTAGTTTGGGAATAATATTTATTAGTAGAATTACACTTGAAATAAACAACAATTGATATTTATTTGAGCTGTATTTAAAGAGTAATAGTTTTTCTGAAAATTTATGTCGAAAGTTGATACAAATATATAAAGATACTTGCGCAAATACAAGGTCTGATAAAAAAATACGCTGACGTTTACAATCATTTCAAGTAAAAAGATCTTTGTGATGGATATAGTGTCAAAACTGAATTATGTGTGTGTGTCTTGTCATTCTGCTTTAAGAGCCTCGGGTCTATTGCCCACATTAGGCTGGGCAGTGTCATTTAGGGTGCATTCCGTAGCATCGCATTACATCATTTCTTTACGACGCATAATGCATTGTTGGACGTGCTTTTTCGGAACATAAATTATACGTGCATTGAGGTAAACAAAATGATGTTTATGCTTGTTTTCAGCATTGTGCGAATTAAATTTGTAAGTATGCAAGAAATATTTATAAATAAATCAATAAAAAAAACATGTTTAAGTGCTTATGTATTGGCAAATGATGCATTAATATGGGCTGTAACTTTTCTTTTCTGCCAAAGACTGTCCTAACATGTGAAAAAAACGCATTCTTTGTAGTAGGGATCTCATTTTTTCTAATAGATAGTAGATGGTGCCAAATTTGGGAAGTAAGACGGATGTGAACAGACAGCAGCCTTTTTTCAACCACAACTGCGGATCAAAAGCAATTTGTGGCATTGCGTGTTGTGTGGATGCGTAAGCATGCCGTTATCCCATTTTTCTGGACTCGATCGTCTCACAAATGTTGTAATACGCACTTGTGCAATGAATAGCCTGTTTGAATAAATTATTTTTGCACGATTTTAAGTTTGAAGATTAAATCAATCCATCTTCATAATCTCACATAATATTGCCATTCAGAGATTTCAACAGTTTAGAACATTTCTAAAGTTAAAAGCAAATTTTATATTAATTCGTAGTACATACTAAATTAACTCCAAAATTAGAATAACAAGTGATATCACTACTTTTTTAAAATTAACCTTGACTATCTCAAAGAGATTAGTATCTATCAACTTTATTGTATTAAATGTCGCGTGATCATTTGATACTTTTTGAAGTTTTTAGCGCATTTTTTGATCACATCTTGTATACGTATAATACATTTAATAATGTTATTGTACATTTTTATACCTATACGTTCAAATTAAGTAATCTTTAGAGTCTCGCACATTATTGCCATACATAGATTTCAACAGTTTGGAAAATTTCTAAGGTTAAAACTAAAATATAGTTGATTGAAGATGTTGATACTTGATAAAACTCGTTAATAACTAATAAAAGAATAATTCTTGGTTTAGTTTTATGTTTATTTATTTGCATATTGCTGAGTATAGTTTTGCCTTTCAGCATTTTTAAAGCTAAAACAAAATATTATATTAATTCGTGTCACACGCTAAATAAACTCCAAAATTAGAATAACAAGTGAAACCACCACTTTTTAAAATGAACCTTGACTATCTCAAAAAGAATAGTATCTATCAACTTTATTGCATTAAATGTTGCGTGAGCACCTGATACTTTTGAAGTATATTTTACCGCATTTTTTGATCAGACCTTGTATGTATACACGTATAATGCAATTAATTATGTTACATTTTTATACCTATACGTTCAATATTAACTTAATTTTTATATAAAACTTTTGATATCACATAAATGATTCCAATTATCTTTTATTAATTCCCCCTTTCATATTACCGGCATAGATGCCCACGTATATAAAAATATCTAAATTAAAAAACAAATCTAAAATCGATATAAAAAAATGTATATACAATAATCTAGTTAAATTGAATGTGTATAAATTGGGCCAAATTAGAAACTCTTTCATCATACCTATACATACCTACACATGTTGACTGATTAAATAATTAATTAATTATAAGTATCAATCAAAATTCCATCCGGCGGAAAGCCTTGCAAACATGCATAATTAGAAAACACCTACACGCTTATCCAATTAAAAGACATTTTGATTATCTGCAATGTTATTGTTTTATCTTTGTTGGTTCATATCGTCTTTATCGAAATCGAACACACCTTGAATGAAGTGACGCAAGCGCAGGCGTCGCGACGCCTTGTTCGAAAACTGAAACAGCGCTGAAAGCTTAGTGTGTATCGTATCATCCTGAAAGCGTTACTTCCTCTATTGCGTTTTTTCCTTTTCATACATGTAAGTTCTTCTTCTAGTAAACAAATATTTGCTTTATTACAATTTTTTTATCAAACATATGTTATGTGGTGTGTATTTAACGATTAAGCAATTAATTTACATTTTGTTGACTGTAAATGGAAAATAAATAACTGTAAACAGGTTGTTTATTTTCATTTTTACAACGTCATTTCGTTGTCGCTTAATTTTACGATTTCCACTGAAAAACTTTTTTTTCCCGAAAAGTTTTAATGAGATTTTGTAGCATCGGCGAAAATTCATATTTCTGTTTATTTTTTTCGTTGTTTCTGTTGCTTCTGGACAAATTTTTGATTAAATTAATGCTACTTTATTCTCTTCCAAATTGCGCTATTTAGAAACTGAACGTTTTTAATGTTACTTGTATTTAGGCTTGAGGATGAATATTTAATAAACTCACTGACATAGTTTTTTGTATAGGGAATGCAATTAAATGAAATGAAAGAAACATTAATTTTTAAGGATGATCAATACGTAAATGGCTTCGTTTATACCACCGAAATGTCATTTGTTTTCTTCGCTATTTTTTCTACAAACGGCTAATTTACATTTAAAACAGCGCTTACGAAGACCATTTACCAAA
Organism: Adinopsis sp. GC000173; assembly: GCA_030264715.1. Taxonomy (NCBI): domain Eukaryota; kingdom Metazoa; phylum Arthropoda; class Insecta; order Coleoptera; family Staphylinidae; genus Adinopsis; species Adinopsis sp. GC000173. The sequence continues at coordinate 27,464 of JARJDW010012377.1, forward strand.
TAGAAACGTTTAACCTAACTATGTATACTTTTTTCGTCGTTTAGCAGACGAATAAAGGCAAAAGTATTTCTATGTGAGTTAGAGAAATGCAAAAAAATATGCGAGGATTTAGATTACGAAATTTTACATAAAGTTAAAAAAGTTATTTTCCACGAAATGATAAGAATATTTTCGTGAACATATATTTTGAAAGATTATAAAATCTTAATTAAAATTTTCATTTATGCAAAAATGAACGCTGCAACTCGAATATTCATAATTTAAAAGTATCAAAAGGTTTTTTTTGTACAATTTTTGAAAACAAACAATGTGGGAAAGTTTTTATAACTTTTCCATTAAATTAATAGCGTTTATTAACAGTAACAATTTATTGATTGTTGAATTTTTGTCAATATGAAAAAACAAAGCGAAAATTTTGAATAAAAGCTTCTTATTTGAGAGTTTTTCATTCGGATGTTAAATCAGAAAAATTGGCAAACGGTTGCGAAAAGTTTTTATGACTTGTCCATTAAATTAATAGGATTTATTAATTGCATTATTCTGAAAGCTTCAATTTCAAATTTAAAAAAAAAGTCGCAAGTTTTCAGAAATTTATGCCTGAAGGAAATGGTAATAAATTATAAATGTTTATTATTAGATTGCTGGGGTAAATTTACAGCAGTCATTTTGAATGAAGTAATAAGAATTATATTTTTTTCTCAAGATTATGAAATGTTAATTAAGAATTTTTATGCTGCAAATTCAGCTAAAAATTCATATTTTTCCATCAAAGATGAGTGTGGTAAAAAGTTTTTATAACTTTTCCATTAAATGAATAGCATTTATTAATTGTATTATTCTACCTTCAATTCGAATATGAAAAAAAGTCAAGTTTTCAAGGATTAGAGCTTGATGGAAACAGTAATAAATTATAAATGTTTGTTATTAGTTTGCAATGCTGAAAACTTTATGATTGAATTCTACAAATAGCTTAGAAATCGGTTAATATGAAACGTAATTCCAATTTTTCCTTTAATGAATAGGTACTGAATTCGAAGAATTATTAGTTATAAATTCTTTATTGGAAACGAACAAAATTGGAAATTCAAGATTGTAATTTGGCAATTATTAGGTCTCAAATTACGCTTTTTTGCATGATTGGTGTCATTTTAATTTTGTGAGAGAAATACTGAAATGTAAATGTAATTTTATAACGAGATTAATAAAATCTAGCCGAATCTAAAAATAAAATTCTAGACTGCGCAAATCAATTTTATCATATACAAATACATTTTGGTCGGTTTTATTACATAAAATAATTATATGTGCAATGTGGTTATTTGCAACCATGAAATTTTCAACGAAACGACTAAACTACGCACACCAGTTAATAGGTTGTTGTTTTTAACAATCTGTCAAATAGAAGCGCCTATAGGTATTACCTATTTGTGCCTGCTGTGCATATTTGTTTCTATTTACATTAGTCACAAATGGACAAAGTTGTTGTATTGTTTGCTAGAATATAATATGAAAATTTGTTTTTATTAGTTTCAATTACGAAATAAAAAGTTGGAAAAGTACTTTAAGCAATAGTAAATTTTTAATAATAAAACCGGTATTAAAAACTTTCCCAAACTAAAGACAAATACGCAGTCATGACTTTTTTCGTATTTTTTAGTACAAATAGACGATTTTTTCTCTCACAACTCGAATATGTCACACGTAAAAGCCTTCATTTCATTCCAGGACATTCACTTCGATTTATATTCCGAGCGCATATCCAAACATAATTGAAGTAATTTTCGGTGAAAAAAGAAACAACCAGAAATTTTTAAAATATTTTTTATCCTATTCTATATTGCCACCATTCTAAACGCCAGGACATTGTCTGTGTGTGTTACGTAAAAAATTCTAAAATTTTATCTTCAATCACCTACGGAATTCAATTCCAACAAATAAGTTACTAATACGTCAGGCAAATTATTTTAGTTTTGAACTAGCAGAGGTTTTTGTGTCTTGGCGTGTGCGACGGGGCTTAGAAATTTTATATAATATAATAGTAAATACGATAAGCATATCCAAACATAATTGAGGTAATTTTCGGTGAAAAAAGAAACAACCAGAAATTTTTGAAATATTTTTCATCCTATTCTATATTGCCACCATTCTAAACGCCAGAACAGTGTCTGTGTGTGTTATGTAAAAAATTCTAAAATTTTATCTTCAATCATCTACGGAATTCAATTCTAACAAATAATTTATTATACTAATACGTCATTATCTTGGTTTTGAACTAACAAAGGTTTTTGCGTCTTAGCGTATGCAATGGGGCTTGGAAATTTTCTATATAATAGTAAATAGGACAAGCTAACAGATTGATCTCAACCTTGTCGCATTCATTGCGAATATTTTGATTTTGTGTATACGCAAATTGTCTTTCTTTGCGCCGGCGAATGTATGTAAACCTGTCGTGACAATGTCGACGTTGTGAGCGCGCGTTGCTGTCGGTCGTAATCTATTCAGCCAAATTTGCTTGCAGTAGCTGGCAGTATTGCACTCAGAGTTGCTCTAGCAATTTCATTTTCAGATAGACATTTATCTTGTATTTTGCCTGCTTTGTCATAGTCAAAACAGCATTCCACATATAACACACTCATTAATCTTAATTGGAATAGTTTCAGCGTTTTTTAATTGAGCTATATAAATTTAATACCACCGATTATTTCAAGTAGGTAACCTTAAATTCTAACAGCTTTATCTAATTGTAATATTTTTATTGCGTTGAAAAATGATTGCAATATAACAAACCAATTAAAATAATGGGCGCTGCTTGAGATGTCTGCAAGTGAATCGAAATGATTATTTTATATATACGAGTATCTATATTTATAACATTTTTCTGATTTGAGAGTCTGGGAGTATTTAGATAAAAATGTATAACTTATATAGAAAAACTTATTTTATAATAATTTTTCAATTAAATTAGTGGCATTGTTGTCTCCACATTCAGAATTTTATAAGAGTTTTACCCTTACTTGCCTCCATGCGATCAAACCGCATTACATTCAAACAAACAAACGAAAAGCTTCAAAATTAAATTGTATAAGTCAATTTATATGTAGGTAATGCGAGTTTGAGTGAAATGAGTTGGTAAATTTTAAGTCTGTTTGATGGAATAATAATAATATTTATAATTTTGATACACTTTGTGCGTAAAAGTGGAACGCAATTACAACGAGTGTTTTCCAGCAATGAACGAAAGCTCTTCAATAATTTTTACGAAATTGCGAATTTTACTACTTTTATTTTTTTGATTAAATTTCCCTTTGAAAAACAAGCTTAAATATGCTATAAAAAAAGTTTAAATTTTAAAATAGCAATTTCACTATTTTATACTTTTTCATAGAACGCGTAGAAAGCGCTGGCTATCGCAATAAATTCGAATGAAGCTGCAAAAAACGCTTTCAATTGAAATTTAATTTTAGAAAAATCCCAATTCCCAATTTTTGGAAACTAGGTATAATTTGTTTTTTCTACGTTTAGCGCTTTTATTAAAAGCTCTACTTTAATTACTTTTTAATTTTTTATAGTTATTTAATGCATTTAAATGTTTTAGTAGTTTTTATAATTTTACAAAAACTTATACGATATATTAATTACTTAAAAATGCATGTTAGAGGAGATTCCTTACAAAGATCCAAAATAATTTTAAGTATAATTGCAATTAACTTTTTGAAAGCATTTAACATTTAAAGTTTTTCAATTTTGCAAATTAAACATTGCAGATATCATTGATTATTGTTCCTGATACACTAATAATAGATATATTTACTAATTTATCGATGATACATACGTGTACGTCGCGATTGATTGAATTGGATGTGGTTGAGTCATCCGGTGGCCTTCATACATACTGCATCTTTATAGATTTTTTTGCAATATTTATAAAATTTAACTATATATATTTAAAACATGGATAGACTCTTTTTCACACCAAATTGATTTGCCATTTGCTTAATTTTATACCATTCGATGAACCTCACACTTTCGGCATCTTTGTAGAATTATTCAAATCTATAAAGCACGAATTTACAAAATTTATAAAGTTTAACTTAATATCATTGATAGAATATAAGGTAATTAGAATAACAATGAACAAAAATGATCAAAGAATTACTTTTATATAAAATTATATTAACTCACTTTCTGACTATCTTTTTCACGCCAAATTGATTTGCCATTTGCTTGATTTTATAGCATTCACAAAAGAGTTTGTTTAATTTTCTACGTAATTTTATAAGCTCTTCAAATGTGCGTTCATTAACTTCATTAATTTTATTTATAAATATCAAAAAAGGGATTTATAATAACAGTATAAAAGCAAGTACAAGAACTTATTAAAAACCATCTAAAAGCAACATTGTATATTTTGCAACAACCGTGTAAAAGCGAAACTGTGTATTTTAACCCAGCCATGTAAAAGCAAAACAACGTAATTTAAGTATCATGTAAATCAGGAGTATAGTTAAGTTCTTAGCTTTTTTGTGTCTTATTCAAATTGACAGTTTTTCTTATTCTATTTGGTTTACTGATTAGCATGACAAAACAAAGGATATCGTAACATACATTGCCATATTTTAACAACAGAATTAATTTTTCCTGCAAAATAAAACAATAAAAAACCATTTTATATGGAAATTACAAGTGAGTATTAATATTTAATTGGGCGTCGCATAAAATGTAATTAAACTACATACTTTTACGATACGCAATTATTGTTGCCTTTTTTTATATCATAAATAGACGTCATTTAGAGCTGGCGAACAAATTGATTTAGAATAAATAATAAGTTTGGGTTGGTTGGAAATATAATTCTTAATTCGGAATTTATTACGTTGAAAGCGTCACAAAAGCGCTTTTATGCGTTTTATTTCTTATTCCCTTTTTTTTCGCACATTAAAATAAATTTATTTCATCAACACGTCGACAAGAGGACAATCATAAATTCATGATTATTCTTCCTTGTGGAAAACCAAGTCTAATTTGCCTAAAAATAAAAAGGCAATTTAGTTAATGTAAGAAACGTGTTGCTCTAAAATTCAATTTTTCAGCAACAAACAGATAAATATTAATTACGAAATACAAAATAATCAAAACTATGCGATTCCTCATTCCTCATTATTTGCCATTTACAGTAAGCCGTTTAAGTGAAAATGTATTGTTATTTAGTTTATTGGAAGCGTTCCACGAAAATTTAATTTGATTTAGTGTTCTTTTCCAAAATATTTTTCTTAGCGTAAAGATAAACCGAATGGGAGAAAACTGCTTTATCAGGCAATGGTGACGTGTTTGTTTTGAACCGAATTTTTGTTGTTTTTCCAAAAAATTGCCGTAAAAAAGTTGAGCAAAGCACAGTAGTAATCAATTTCTGACACAAACAAAAAAATAGATTTTCCTAGTTTATTTGAAATATTTTTTCGCTGTTTACTCGACGTCAAACAAGAAAACTTTTTTATGGTATTTGCATAGAAAGAAGTTCGATTTTAATTAAGAATATACCATAGTCGTTCGTCGTTTGCTCGGTCTGTTGCTAACGCATGAAAAATGTACGGTCCCGTTACAATAATTTGATGCCTAATCAATATAGAATTTTTAGTAATTAATTTGAAGGCTCGTTAATACATATTGCGCACTCTAATTAGTTAAAAATGCTGTAATTAATTTTACTTGTTTCTTATGTTTGATTACTAGTCATTAAGGTATTTAATTTCAGTGAATGATAAATGTAGTTGATTTTATTTTGAACTTGAGAAAATTTGTTGCAAATTAATGCTTCTTAAGCTCTAGATTCGAGTACAATTGCAACAATGTTATTGATTTTCGACTGAGATAATGCAGAATCTCTAAATAAAACTGCGGATATTCGGATCCATTATTTAAATCGCTGAATGTGGACATTTATGGATTATTTTATATTAACTATTAATCGGATTATTCTAGCCGATGCTGTTAAGAACGGATAATCTAATAAATTGTTTTATGAAAATTATTTATTCTAGGGATTAATTAATAAATAATCACATTACGATTATATTCTAGTTTAAATTACGTAAAACCATATGCATTCATTCATATAAAATAAAATATTCTATCGTATAGTAAGATATTATACATTACTAAAGTTTAATATCATTTCAAGTATAAGATGAGTTGTTTCAAAGTTAGTTTCCCATACATTTTTACACATTACGAACCAGCAAATTGTTTTGTTGACAATGAAACTTTACGGAAAGTTATCAATGATCCAAACGCAATAGAACTTATACATATTTATTATTAAAATATTTCAAACAGCGATATTATATATTCTACTCTACATAGTACATGTACTATAATACATGTAATATTTATCGGTTTTTACTAATGATAATTTAAATGTAATATTTTATAATTAATATTTGTTTGAAAGCTACTACATGAAAACTTATTTAGTAAAGTGGAAAGTTTTATTTATATATCAAACTTTAACGCCAGATGAAGTTTTGTTTTTCTAATAAGTTTAAATAGCGAACATAAATTAATTAGCTAATTTGTGTAAGTGTTAACATTTTCGAATAAATTCAAGCCGCAATAGAATTAATAATATTTAATTGCGCAACATGTTTAGCGAGAATAATTTTTTTATTAAGGAATCATTTCCAACGATAATTTACGTTATTAAAGCAAAGCACATTCATTACTAGCCTATTATACTTTTACAATCCTAAATTATATAAAAGGAAATGGAAATGAAATTACAATTATGTCATTATCTTATTATGAATTAAAATATTATTTGACGATTGCCTATGATTTGCATTAATAAATTATATCGTTGGCTAATACTGAAGCGTGCGTAGGAAGTTATTAATTACATATATTATATCAAAATAATATGTAGACGTAAAAACAAGAATGATTTTTATCCTTATTGCTCTTATCATTTTACTAAATTCGCATAAAATAAAAACTGTATATATTTTCGCAATCAATTGCAATAATTAAACAATGTATTGATTATGAAATTGCTTATATTATTCAGCACTGTTAACATATTAATTTAATACCACCACAAATATATAGGTAAATCAAAAACTTATTTTGCATCTATATATTTGTCATTTTAATACCACATATTTATTCCGTAACATGACGGTTTATGTAAAAGATTTCACATTTTTTTAAGTGAAAATTTCTTAGTAACATTCTAAACTCACTTGACTTGAATATAGTCGGTCCCAATCGTCACATGTTTATTATCTTATTCTAGGTACTTTTTTACTAAATTCTTATTCGAAAAAGTCAATTTTCGATTTAAAAAAATCAATATTTCCTTGTTGCTTTTTTATAACTTTCTTACTATTTTTTTTTATAAAATTGAATATGAATTCTATGTATATAAGAAGTCTGTAGTATTTCTATTTATTTTTTTAGATTTTGTTTTAGAAGTGTTTAAACTTATTTTGCATCTACATATTTGACATTTTAATACCACATATTTACTCTTTAACATTTCACATTTTTTGAAGTGAAGATTTCCTGTTAACATTCTACACTCACTTGACTTGAAAATACTCAGTCCCAATCGGCACATGTTTAGTATCTGATACTAAACATTTTTTTACTAAATTCTCATTCCAAATACTCAGTTTCTGATTAAAAATAATCAACATTTTGTTACTGCTTCTGCATAACTTTGTTTCTTTTCTATTCATTTTTTAAATTTTGTTCCACAAGTATTTTATTTAACAAAGTGATAAGATGGTCGCCTCCAACGCAATAATAAATCAATTGATTATGGCGATTTTTTACGCAGCATAAATCACCACATTCCTATTATCGGTGCAAACACGAAGTGCAGTTGCTTCTAACATTTTCGGCAACATTCACACACAAAGAGTAGAGTAAATCGTCCGTAAAGAAAATCTAGAATGGCAACATTTATATTTAAAAATAAGCTAGAGCGCACACAATTTATAATGTACATAAAAACAAAAAAATATATAAATATATATCAAAAGCACAATCTACTTCTACATTCAGCTGACTGCATTTGTCAAGCATTTTTACAACGAAATTTATCCAACTTATGCACATATGTATATCTATCCACATTTTTCGCCCAAACGTGCACTTCATTTTATTTATTTTGACTATTTCATTTATTATTGACTAGATTACTGGCATGTCTTGTTGCTTGTAATGAAATATAGCATTAGACAGGAGAAAAATAAAAGAAAAATCAATTTATATCATTAAATATGATATTGCCTTACTACTCGATACGAATATCGATTTCTAAATATCATAAAAAATTTATTGTCTACTTGATATACACAAAAGTATTGTTCATTTTTTCGTTATTTATGTATATTTAATGTTAATATAATAATTTCTACTCTTTATCGAATTTCCAAATGATTGATTTGTATTTGATAGGCAAACATTTAATAAATTTTGAAACGAATATACGGAAAGCTCATTAAACTTTCACCAAAAACAATGTGTTTCATGACCAGCATAATAAAAAATTTCTTTTCTTGCAAATTTAATTAACTTAGACCAACAAAAAAAAATAATTAAATGGTTTTTCTGTATGTAGGCGGCATATCAATCTTGTCCTGTTTATTCATTATTCACTCCTGCTATTTTAACTTTTTTTAGCAAATTATTCTACCTATGCAAAAAATCGTTATTCTTCCTGGCTACAGCTAGCTAGAAGGCACAATATAGATGGGTTTTTTGAATTTACAAAACACATTCTTTATAGTGAACAGCCTTGATTCTACTTTGTTTGGATAAAAGCGTTTCCTCTAGTTGGTTTGCTGCTTTTAAAGGAAATGTTGTATTTCAAGTTCGGTGCAAAAACTATTTCTTCTTCGTACTCGCGCGTATAAATATGCAAAAATAAATTATCTACCAACCATAATATATTGCTTAATTTTATATATTTTCCTAACAAGTTGCAAAAAATTATTTAAATTTGTTGAAGGAATAAATCTGAATATTTTTCTACGTTTATGCGGAAAAAATCCGAACTTCTCACCCTTTTTAATGATATTTGAAATGTGACATGATATAATGGTCGTTACCTGTCAGGCTAGATAATTTACGATGTTTTAAATTTATTAAATTATTAGGTTTTAACATTTTTACATCCAACTATATCCATAATTCAGTACCTACGTTAGATTTCAATATTATGAAATTTGCATATTATTACTCAGTTTTGATCTTCTTTGCCACAAATGCATACTCCTACCTACATAATAAGCTTTCCATTAGCGAAAATTGCCGTTTTGCCAACGACATCAACATTTTGTTTTATGTGAGGAGAGACGCATTTCTTATACGCGTTTGCTAATTAAAATTATTTATGCTGACGGTTACTGTAATTTATTTAAAATGTGTGATTAATAATAAATAGCGTGTTAATAATACATGTGATTGTACAGACTTATTGATTGGTTGTAAATTTATTGTTGTAATTGATCATTTTTATTATGAATATTACAAAGGGTATGGTTTAAAACGCAATTTCAGACCTTAATATTTAACAACTAGTTTAGAACAAAGTTTTGATAGTAGATATCAAATTATATTTTATATTTAATATATGATACACATCAATTTTCAATTACGAAGTTATAAATGCTGCTGCTGCCTTTTAAATGTAATCATCGATTTTCGTTTTATATCGCATATCCGCTCGATGGACAAATTCAAAATAAATGTATATGTAGGTATATTAATCGGTAAATTAGGTTTTTTATTTAAACTTGAATTTTTTTTTATAAAAGTATTTTATTGTACGCTAACGACTTAAAAGTTTTAATAGATTCACAATAGTCATAAATAAAATGAGCTAATCTTCTTATGCTAGTTTTAAAATTAGAATAAAGTGTTCAGTGAGTTACAACAAAACGAATTTAAATTCAAATTTAATTTCCACTCTTTGCACCAGTTTTATCTCTAAGACAATCTAAATGAATAATAACTTCGAATAGTTTTACAATTTACATTTTGCCCGAATTTACTACGAAAAAAAAAATGATTAACAAAATTGTGTAGTTGTTTAAAATTTATAATAATTTTATACGTATCGACAAAATAGCGAAAGAAAATCGCATAAATATCTAAACTACAGCAATAAACTCGACAGTCCATTTATAAATATTAATTAAATAATTGCAGAGCTGGATAAAAATATTGCGGCAGGTTTTTAAATTTTTTAGTACAAACGGTGCAATTAGAATAATTATAAGTATTGATTTTAAAATTTATTAACTTAAAAATGTTTGTTGTGAAATGTATATATTCATTTAATACATACAATACGTGTTTAAAAATGCCATTGACTTTAATCAATCAGCAATTAAATGACATCAAACTGAACATTATAGTGAAATGAGTTTTTAATTGCGGCCGCGATTGCACATATCTACTTTTAACAGATATCGCAATGGTAATATCAGAAATGTAATGCGACACTTTTAGGTACCTATATGCCAAATTTAAAATAAATGCATGTTATTACGCGTGAAAATCAAAACGGTTTCGTAATTTCCTAGGGCGCTATGCATCAATATTTAATTGCTCGTGTTGTGTAGTACGATTTTTACATGATCGTTAATTGCGTTTTGATTAATTTCAACGTTTGATTATTTGTTGAAATGACTTTTTCAAAGTATAATTGATTTAGTCTTTATACATACATTAATACCATGTATATAAATTAATTTCAAATGATTCCATGCACTAATTGTTAATAAATTACGTAATTATTACATTTCGAATATACCGAAATCAATTTGCTCTCGACGAAGGTTGAATATATAATTGCATTGCGCCGCTGATTGCAATTTAACTCTATGTAAGAAATATGTATTGTATCTCGACTACTACCCTACCTGCATGAATATGAATCGTAATTAACAATAAATTTTTAACGGCAGCTCGAACAAATTCCATAAAATTGTACCAACGCAGACCGGCCTTTTATAAATTACATATTAATGTAAAAATGTCCAGCGTTTGCTGGGATAATAAACAGATAAAAATATTCATGGATAATAGAATACATTTTATCCATTGTAGCAGATGTTCCAACAAAAAGAGCACATACACAATAGCAAAATAGAAACATTAAAATTCATAAGCGATAAAACATATAAATACTAATGTAAAAGTAAACTAAACAACTTTATTTAAATTTTCAATTTTTGCCGATTGGTTTTTACGCATTGTTTGTACACAAATCTACGCGTTGCGAATTTTAACTAATAAAGTAACGAAAACTGGCTAAGATTGATTAGCAGTGCACGCTCTATTTGCACACGCCCGGCAAAAAAGTTTAATGAATAAATTATGATAGTTATAATAAGGAAAGTTTTGCAATAACATTATAATGTATTATGCCATCGGGCTAATTGTTGATTGTGTTTGGGGGTTTGCTCTCAAATGAGCCAATGCGTACATACATACATTCGATTGATTCATCCCGTGTGTTTGTTTATTTCAACAACGCCAACTGAACTTTCCATAACATCAATTACAAACTACTTATTTAAAATCGCCCCCATGAGAGTGTTAATCCACAAGCGCGTTGCAATCACTATAGAAAAATTACAAATTAATTTTCTGATAAGTAACATTATGTTGATGTTAAAATTATAGTGCACTTTGACGCAAATATTTTAAGAGCTTTTTGTAATTATTCGTGTAGGAAAAATGCAAATGACAATCTAGTTGGAAAATGTGGTTTATAACAAAGCTTATCACCGCCGTTGTGATTTCTTTCCACTTCGGTGTTATTTCGGAATTATAGCAGCGGTTTGCGAAATGCGTTTATATTGCGATTTAATTAATGGAAATTTATTGCAACAAAGTTATGTTTTACATTTCCTTGCTGTTGCTGTTGGTACGTATTAATTAAAATAGTTTAATGCACATTTAATGCTTTTTCATTTCTATATGAACATGCTCAGTAATGGAAAAATATGTAAACGCATAAAAGTTTCTCGGAAGAAAAACTTTACTATATTCACTTCTGAAAATTGAAATAAGTTTTCTAATTTACAACATGCTATATGTTTTATTTATAAAAATATACGGCTATTTAAATTCTTCATATTTTAAAATACTCGCACGTAATTGGAATTTATGAGCAATTTACATTTAATAATAAATGGCGATATTTTTCATCACAGAAATGCACTCAAACATTTCCATATCTAAATGCTTTTTTTCTAATTCATTATATTGGAGATATCGTAATTCAATATTCAATGCTCACTCTAAGGCATATATACTCTCTAACTTCAATATTCACATTTCAGTATCGACTACGATCTCCTTAAGGTATTTAACTTACCATTAAATTATTCTAAGCATTAATAATTTGCATTATTGATTTCGCAACATCTATTAATATCTCATCTTTGTATTGATGCTATTATATGAGGTTAAAAATTTAATATTAGCCGACCGTAGTCGTAATATTATTAAAAAGATTTAAAAAAACGTATAAGTATAGGTAGGTAATTGGAGTTGGCTGAAATTTCTTATTAACTTTTTGTTTACTTTAAACTAATCGAACCTTTCAACTTTTTGGTAAACAAAATTAACCCCAAGCGAAGTTTCTGTGCTATTTTTGAAGTACATCTCTTGCGATGCGGTTTTGATATTTCTTATTTTTTCTTTGCATTTTCCTAGCAGCAAATTACAACCAGATACAGTTACATAATTATAATTCGAAAAATCGTCAAAGGTATCAGTAGCGCAAACAGAAATGCTACGCTTATTTGTAAGGCAAATACAATCATTTTTATGTACATATTGAAAAGAACAGGGTAAATACAAATATATTTAATTTGTTATATTTCGTTCCCCTATCTATATCTATCTATCGCAAATTGCTATTATACAAATTGTCAATTTTCAAATTAGCAATTTAATTACAATAAATGTTGAACTCATTCAAATAAGCTGCAGGAATTTAATGCCGCATGAAAAATTATTTATTGCTTGCTGAATAATTAAAATTATAATTAATTTCGGCATATATGGATTAAAGACAGACGTAAATAGTTACAGTTTTATTGTCGAATGTTATGACGATTTTTATGCTTTATATTGCCGAGAAGATAAAACCCATCTTTTTCTCATAGTTATTAAATTTTTTAGTATTGCACCAACATTACTTTATGTTTGTTGAAGGCAAGCAAATTATATATTTTTTAATAGACGATGTACCATATGCAGAACCAATAAAGTACAGTGGCAAATAGAAATGTTGTACTTTCATAAACTTTTAACTATTTGTCAAGTGCGTTTAATTTACGTTTTAATTGCGATTTTTGATAAGCGCATTTGGCGCTATATATCAAATTTCTCTATACATAATTACGTTGAAAAATAAATTGCTGCGAGCAATTTTATTACAAAATGTAGGTATATACGCTATGTAGGTATTTAATACATATTTAAATTCACAAAAATAGCTTTTATAGAAAGCTTTTAGAAGCGCATAATCCTTTTTATAAAATAAACGATGCTTTGTGTTTTACAATAATCAGAGATGAAAGTAGATTAGTTTTACTTTACTGCAGGTGTATATCAGAAACGTTTTTGTTGTAGTGTAACGCTTTACGGTACAATTACAATAGTGTGTGCAATTTCCACTACTTAAAAGTTGCTAAAGTAAATACACGGTAATTAATTACTTGTAAAAACGAAATGAAAATTAATAATGCCTGCAGCATAAAACTTGAAAAAATGATGAACGCTTGGAATAAAAGTTTATTTATGAAGTAAAAACGAGTGTTGGCATCTAAAAGTGTAAAGATTAAAGATCTTTGGTTATATTCCCATTAGGTTTATTAACTCGCTTCAAACGAATGAAGATACTTTGCAACATAGAAAACTATTGGAAAAAGTTTAAAAATATAGAATTACAAAGTTTTTACTAATAAGAAAGTTGTTCAATTAAACTAAGAAATTTATAGAATTTTAAACAATGTTGCCTTCAAATAGTGGTTAGTTATATGATTTGTTATTTAATTTATCGAATTTGACGAGGTCTTACTAAAATACGAATACAGGGCATTTCAAGAAAAGATAGAAAGGATAGTACCTATGTAGAGAAATTAGTTAGAGTTTTACTTTAAGAGAAAATGCGTATAAACATTTATTATTAAACTACATAACGTGTAATGATATTTTTGAGCAAATAATGCAGACATTTCAAAGTACATACTACTTAAAGTGTGGTTTATGAACATTTTTCTCTTTAAATTACCTCTATTTCATATGCCTGGAGTAAAATCCATTTCTCTTGGAACACTGTGTATAGTACACGTAAACATTTAAATTATTAACAGAATTAAAATTGTATAAGTATATAAATTCACTCTCTTGCGTAAATGTTTCAATTTTTGCAACTTATATTCCAAGCCTCAACAAAATAATTTAACTAAATTATATATTTACCTGCCAATTTCAATAAAAATCGCTTAAATTGTTTGAAATGTATTTTAGCACCGTGAGTGTAAAGTTTTGTGTATGGTTAATTGATAAGTTTGTATATTACCTATATATACATCAGAAAGAGCTTTGTGATTTACTAATAACTTTCTTATACGTCTTCCTACATATGTACTTGCAATATATTAGACTAGCTAGAGCAACAATTCGAAACTTGAACTGCTTTAATTTGACTCCTATTTCAATTGAAGGAAAACAAATATTCTTGTCTTAAATCTCTTTAATTTATTTTATTGGAGTAAATCAGATTTAAAATTGGATTAGTGTTAATGACCGATTTAAATGAAGACTTTGTTTTAACGTTAAATCATCTGATGAAATTCATATAATGTAAATTCAAATTCCATATTCAGTGAGCATAATCACTATTAATAATTGTTGACTAAAATTTAATAATCTTATATTAAAAGGCTGTAATTTTATTAGAGTCATAGAAATACCAAGGGACTAACAAAATTTAATTATTTTCTGGAACAGATGACGCAGCTGTGTTTGCATCTAAAACATTTTTATAGCTTTTATAGTTGGAGGAAAAAGCGATTACTTGTGTTTAAATCACTATCAACAACTTTATAGCACAACAAACCAACGCAACGATTTTTATTAATAAATAATAACATGGGTGCTTTATCACTACTAACTAGCTGTAACAGAAGTTTATAAATGTCTTCTAACCCTTCATTCATTCTTAGTCGGTTAGAACATTACTGTAAATCAACCGTCTACTTTATTTTCGCAGTTAACTTCTAATCAAAGAACCTATTGCTTTTGTTCCCGTTTAAATGAAACATTATCTTAATTTATTACTAATTGAATAATAAAATGAAACACAATCTATGTTTGACGAATTTATTTGTTTCAACTTGATTACATTGCCTATATGATATAGATATACATTCGATTTTTGCTTGTTTTTATTCGTACATATCACATATTTTTTGCACGAAACAATCATTCGTTAAATAAGCTTTCTCGCAGAGATCGGTCTCATTGGCGTAATTGTTAATGCAAACGTCAACGAATTGATGTGTTTTCGTTTCCAACGCATCCTTGCATTTGGCCGGATCAACTTTGGTCTTATCATCATCTGACCACACACCATATTTGTCATACACGCACTTATCGAAGCAATGCAAATCATGCACTTTTTTGATATCGACGATAGTATCCCGAAGCATTAGATGAGTTGGCGTAATGTTTGCTTCCTTGAAGCATTCCGCTTCAATTTCTACCAGTTTTTTCCTCAACTCTAACTTGACAAATTTTGCGTACGCCTACGATTAGAATATGAGAACTCTATAAGCAGCTCGAAGTAAAATTATAACAGCTTACCTTGTAACCGCATTTCTTTTCAGCATAAGCTGTGCTTAATACTGCCAAGAGGGCAAACAAAATTGTTAGGCTTACTTTCATTGTTGAATTGATGGATGATGCACTGTGAAGTACTGACACTCAGACTAAATTTTCAAGCATATTTAAAATCAATTTTTTTTCTATTTATAGCTAATGATTATTTTATTGCTTCGTTGTTTTTGTTATTTACTTATATTGCTCCAGATAGTCCAGTTTTTAATTTACAAACAAGTTTAATTGTTTAGTTTCTATTAATATTGCGGGCTAATTCAACCCGATAACAAATTTTGAATTAAATCATACAATAGATGTGTTATAGTTTGGCGTCGTTGGATTTATTATTTGCCCAATACTTTAATCTTTAATAAATAGACAAGTTTAATTAAATTGCTTTTATTGACATTAACATTTACACATATTTATTAAAAAGTGATTGTATAAATAAGGAATAAATATCTACTTGCAATTTAAAAAAATGCAATAAAAAGAAATAAATCACATATTATTTGTTTATATCTACCAATACTCAAAGTTTTATTTGTTCATCATTGTTTTTATTATTTACTTATATTGCTTCAAAGGCTTTTCGCTTTTAATAAAAAAAAACATTTAACAACTACTAACAGTTGCAAATTTTTACTTTATTGGATAATGATTGCGTAGACTTCAAATAAAATATTAATTTTTGCTAAAATTTTCTTGCAATTTATAAAAAAGCCATAAAATGCAATGAAACGAAGAAGAAATACACAATATATATTATTTGCTTATAAAACTCAACTATGGCGTTGCTGATTAAACTACAAATAAAGTCGAGACAAATTTTATTGCTGCGACATTATACTTCACACCCCCTTTGTCGTAAAACATAAATTAAATTATATCCAATAAATAAACCATATAACATGGTTTAATTGATTTTTTTCTTCAGATATTATCGAATCCGTGGTTTTTTAAATTTTACGACCAATTCTTGCAAAAAAACATGTATTGTAATTTGATATATAAAAATCTATTTACTATTAAGTACGTGCTAGTTGCGAGATTAAGTATTTAATCTTAAAACGTTTAGAACTGATTTAAATCGGTAGTTTTATGTCTTCCCACACCAAATTTCTTGTACCAATAAATAAATCATATAACACAGTTTATGTGACTTTTAATTCATACATAATTTTTGCTTTGTGGTTTTAAAATTTTACGACGCATTCAAAAAACTCCGTACGAATAAACATCGTTTACATTGATTTAATATTTTTCAAGTACGTGCTCGTTCTAAAAGTAAGTAGTTAATCTCAAACAGCTTAGAACTAATTTAAATAGTTTTATGTCTTACGACACCAACATTGCCTTTTAATTTTTTTGTGTTTGCTAGATACTGTATTCCGGAAAACGAATTAATTTTTGAAGGCATGTATTTGAAAATATTTATTCGCGCTGAAGCGTTGCGACTACATGCACACAAACCTGGTTTTTTGCTTCATTAATTGAAGCAATATATTTCTGAAATGTTTCTCTGCAAACAAGTGTAAATAAATTTTATGTGCGTTTTATTTCGCAATACTGACGGCAAGCTAAATTTTATATATAGATATATTTTTTCAACATTTTCAAATGATGTATATTCGATATATGTACCGTGTGTTCAGTAAGTTCGGAAACACCCTTTTATTTAGAAAACGATGCTTTAATTAAAAATTCGAAACACGTAAGTCGATATTATTTTTAAAAACGCATTTGATAGTGATATTCACTTTGTCCTTCGAAGTGCCTATCATGGTCTGCCGAAGGTCAACTTCATGTTTTTAAATGAAACCCCCCATTTTTTAATTGAATTTCTGAAAGATCACAACATTTTACGTCTAGTTTGTGATTTGTAGGCAATTTTGATTTACGACATCAGAGATACAGCTGGTTTTTATAAGTCAGAAATCATCATTTTATTTAGAAAACGATCATTTAATTTAAAATTCTCAATACGTAAGTCGATATTATATTATAAAACGCTTCTTATGGTAATATTTACTTGGTTCTTTGAACTGTCTATCATGATCTATCAATGGCCAACCTTAGTTTTTTAATAAAACCACCCATTTTTTAATTAAAATTCTGAAAGATCAGAACATTTTACGTCTAATATGTAATCTCTCCGAATTTCAATTAAAAAATGTGAGCTTCCTTTAAAAAAATTAAGTTGATCATCGGCAGACCATGATGGGCACTTTGAAGGACCAAGTAAATATTACCATCATTAAATTTTCGTTTTCAAAATAAAATGATGTTGCCGGACTTTGAAACACCAGCTGTATCTCCGATGTCTTAAATCAAAATTGCGTACAAATCAAAAATTAGACCTAAAATGTTTTGATCAATTCAATTTCAATTAAAAAATGGGAGGGTTTTATTTAAAAAAATAAAGTTGACCATCGGCAGACTATGATGGGCACTTTGAAGGACAAAGTAAATATCACTATCAAATGCGTTTTTAAAAATAATATCAACCTACGTGTTCTAAATTTTTAATTAAAGCATCGTTTTCAAAATAAAAGGGTGTTACCGGACTTATTGAACACACTGTATATATAGATTATATGTCTATTAGTTTTGATGGCGTTGCTAAAGTATATTTGCAATGATTGCTTGAAATAAATAATTGGAATTTGTAAATTGTTAAGCATTGTTTGCATTAAAGTTTTAATTATGCAATTTCGCCGCTTTAATAATACTATCTTATATTTAAACTTTTCCATTTGCTGACTGTTGAAACTAAATTCGCCATGCGGAAATAGTGCGACTGACGCTTCGCGAAACTGCATATTAAAATAAAGTAATTACCCGCTTTAATTTAAATTAATGTTTAACCATACATAAATCAAAAATGCGTTTTGGAATTTTATTTATACATATTATTATACTCATACAATTGAATCAATTTGTGATCAAATGCATTTAATCTGATGTTGTTTCGTTTTGGTTTTGCTTTTGCTTTTCCCAATAGCCCTTAAAATAACACTGCACCATATCATAACTACGTTGACAGACTTCGGTTTCTTTAATCTGCATACATTTCTCAGCGACGTCGTGATATGGTAGCAGATACTGTGGAATTATAGTATAATTTGCTGAATAGGCACCCACATTCAAAAAAACACAAAATTCGAAACACTGAATCTTCTTCTTCACCACATCGGTTTGATTATCATAGTCATTAATTTTTCTATAGGTAACATTGTACGCTGCCAAACATTTAAATTCAATCAGCGCTACTTCGAATTTCTCCCTTTCAACAACGTAGCTCCATGGCTGTAAAAATTATCATATCGTTTAATGATCAGCTACTGTTATATAGTATTATAAATCGATACTAACCAATACCCGTACGGTGCACAAAGAGGAACCAATAATTACCGCGAAAGCAAATAGTATTGAGTAATACATGTTTGAAAAACTGCAATATTTGTAAACATACTTTCTTTTTATACACTTTGTTTTTATGAATATTTATCATGTTTTGAATTTACATTGACTAATTGTTACCGTGTGACAGCTTATGATTGCATAATGGTTGTTTTTCAAAGCAATTAAAGTGTGCTTTAAATTGGCTACTTAAAAATCAATAATGTTCAAAAATACATTGCTTGATATTCGGCATATCAAATAGGTATATGACATCATAAATTACAAGTTGAATAGAATAATTACGGGTTAATAATATAAAACAAATACAAAATTATTACCACAATTGCATCCAAAATTATGAGCATATATAGTTGCAAACAATGTTAGTGCAATTTTGTTGTCATTTTCTGATATTTAATTTGTTTTTTTCTACTAGTACAATTTTGCTACAAATAGATAATTATTTTTTAAATGTTGTATTTATAAAAGGCAATCAATTATTGTTATATTATTATAAATATGTTGCGTCATTAAAACACTATTATTAAATGAATCCTAAAAAATGCATTAAGTACATGATTTCCAACATATGAAATAGATTTCTAATATCATAAATTACAATCAGATTAAAATGTGTACCATTTTATATGATACATTAAAGTATTTATTAGCATACTTGCAAATAATGGATTTATAGTACAATGTTGTTATTTTCAGATATTTTTTTAAAGTTGGTATTTAAAAATAATTGTAAGTTATACCTACTAAATTTCGTTTACTGCCGTTTTTGTAGACATATTAAACTTAGGAGTGGTAATAAAATTATTAATTAAATTAAACTGACATAGGTAGTTTACACGCCATTTAAATTGTTTACTACATTTTTTTATCTTCATTTTCTAGTTTTAGTTAAAATCCACTAGCTATACTTAAGTAAACTTAAGTAAAATTAATTAAAAAAATAGAGTTGCAACCTCAAAAGATGCACTTTAAATATTGAATTATATTTACCGCTAAGTTTCTTTTGCAAGAGACTTGCATTACTTTATTAACTTTGTTTCTTATTAATATATGTACACAGGAGCACATCCTTAATTAAATCTTGTAAGGAGTCACTAAGAGTTTCTAATACCATTTTCTTTTTTGCAGAAATCAACGTTACAAGCAGATAAAAGATTGGTAAGTAAGATTAAAGAAACTTTATAATAGAGTATAGTTTATAATGGTCGAGTAACTATTTTGTTACGCCTTGACGATAATATATCAAAAGCTCTTCCACCATCAATATAAGCATGGCCTCGAAAATTAATTTATTATTAAGTGGCATTTACTAGATGTCTAGCACACAACATCATTTGAGCCTGCAAATGATGGCTGCTTCCTTTTACAACATATCATTAAATTTCTTCGTACCCAAGCGCAAACAATTAATACGAAGACAATCATTTATTTTATAGCGTGAAATGGGATTAAAACAGATCTATGCATTAAGACACATTTATTCAAGTTAACGTAACGTAATTAAAAATCCCATATTATTTTATTTACGAATCGCAGTGCTTCTTTTCATGCTCGTTGTACGCTTTCATGAAGCATTGAGTAATCTTGTAAGACATGGTGCAGTAATCGGGATCGGTTATTTGACCGCAGCGTCTGTAGTCTTCACGTAAATCTTTAGGCATCTCATCGATACCGTTCGACACATTGAAGTTGTGATTTTTATCATAATCGCCGGCGGTGACATATATGCAATCATCGTAACATCGTACATCAGCTTTGCGTGAGCTGTTGAGATGATCGTAATTATTAATGATTGTATAATCCAACTGATATTTCGCCAAACATTGGTCTTCTATCGCTTTAATTGCCTCCTGGTCAGCAATGATAATTTTACTCCAACGCTAAAATTACCACATCGATTTTCAATTAACAAATTTATATTTATAGATATAATTGTTTACTTACCGTAACGTATTCATGAGCGAAGACAGTGGTTATTAGAAATACTGCGACTATCAAAAACTTCATTATAGATAAATCTAAAACTTTTTTATTATTTAGTTATATATAGAATTAGTTAATTATATGTAATGTCGAATAACATACAACCAGAAAGTGTAAGTGCGTTAAAAGTTATTTCCTAACTGACGAAAAAACGTATGGTTATTTACCAACTCTGTGTCCAATTAGCATTTCAAGTTTTTAGAATTAATTAAAATAAATTGAAATGTTAAAAACTCGAAAACATAAATAACAAAATTTTATTGTAATTGTCAGATAGTACTACAATAGTATGTCTGGCAACAGAAATAATTAATATATAAAATATAAGAGAAAAAATTGCAAATAATAATAGAAAAGTTTTTACCGACAAAGTAATAATGTTTATATGCATGAACACACTATCACACTATAGGAACTTATACAACTATCTAACTACTTAAATATGTTGCTCGCTACAAAATAACGAACTATAGAATTCCTTGAATTCAAGGATCCAGGTAGTAAGGTCAATTAAGTATGACATATCTATGATAAAGACAAATGTTTTCTAAACGTCAAAATTTTCTTATCGACTACGTAAAAAAATGTAAAATTTTGCAAGAATGAATACCTTTTCAATATGTGGAATTTGTGAAAAACAATATTTGTTAATCGATTATTTCTTAAATGTTTATTGTGAAATAAAATTAGTAGAATTTATTAAGCAATTTTTAACAGTATCTAAATTCTCAACATAAACATTTTCCTGTAGGTATATTAATAAAATACCTACATATTAGAAGTAATAAAAAATTTCTTCCGTTTTTAGGAATCTAATAATATGTAATTAAAACATAACATATAATTTTCTTAAAGTAAAACTCATATAATCATGATGAATAGAGAAAATGACTTGTCACTTTAGACTAAACAATATGTTTATCAAATATTTTTATTTTCACGAGTATATATACACATTTTTCATAGGTAAATATTTTGCTGCTGTTAGCGTGTGGTAAACCATGAAGCATCAACAAAATGAAAGTTGTAATTAAAGAAACTCTTGGTTGACTCGTAAATAGACTTACAATTGAACATCAGCTCAATACAAATAACATACATTGCGAATGAACTAAGAGTTTCTTTAATTACAACGTATATTTTAACGTTGTTTGCCTTTCTTAGCGTGTGTCTAATGGTCACTACACTGTCTTCTCCTACAGTCTATATTTATTATAAATTTTCTTAAAACATTCTGTAATTATCTATCACTTACTTGCTATTATTAGCTCGTAGTAAACTACCGTTTGAATAAATTACAACTTGTAATTAAAAACACTTTCGATTGATTCGCAATATATTTAGACATAATTGCACATCATCAACTCATTGTAAATGCGAATTATTAATGGAAATTACTGGAGCAGGTTAAAAATATATAATGCATATTACTTTTTAGTTGTTAAATGTATTTGTGACAGTTTTTCCCAAATGTTTAAGTATGTAGTTTGCTATTCTATCATTGTACAATACAATAAATCTTGTTTCATAAACTATTTGCGCACGAACGGTTCCACTGTAGTATTGACATCAAAACTCTGCCCTTCCAGAGCTGTTCTCAGCGGCCCAGATCCAGAGAATGTTCTGGTGTTGCACAGGACAATTTTTTGATTCAATGCAGATATTGTATTTCTATATAGGATAAGAAAAACCTATGTACATCTTTTGTAAGGATATTCCTGTTTGACGACAGTACGCGACTTTTGCAGTACAACGTTACAATACAAGAAATGGGTTGCAAAATAACGCAATCACAAAATATCACAAAAGCAGATGATTATGTTAATATATAATATAAAAGAATAATTTTGGTTTATATCAGATTTTCTTACGTATTTTTGCGAATTAACCAAATATTTTTTTAAAATTACAGCCTTTTGTTATTATTATCGCATATGTTTAATTGGAAACCTTTTCTAATATATACATATTATAAATTTTCATAAAACATTGGGTGATCATGTATGACTGTACACATAAACGAGTATCCTCGATATTGCTACAATATTCATATGTAGATTGCAACCGTCTGGGTATCTCTTCTAAACGATTCTCCGCATTAAACATGCCAAAGCGATCGTAATTTCCCAATTTGATGAACACACACTTATGGTAGCAGGCAACGTCCGATTTTTGCCAAGCGTCCAGCGTATCGAACGCATTAATTACATTATAGGTTATATTAAATGCCTTTAAACAATCGTTTTCGACGTTTCGTACGTTTTCTTGGTTTGCCGTAATAAAATCACTCCAACGCTAAAATATTAATAGATTTTATTAATGTTTGTTTAAAAATCGGTGGCACTTACTGCTTCGGGCTCATGGCGAGCATAAATTACGGCTGATAGAAGTAATACAATCAGAAATTTCATTTTAATGTGCTATGATTTAATGCACTCGCGATCTTTATATACCGACCTACCTAGGTCGGAACAGACAAATAAAACAGTGCGTGTTTTGTAATTTAAGAATATTTGTAAATAAAATTATTTGCTTCGACGACTACTATCCAAATTATTATTGTTGTTAAAAATTTGTGATCGCAAATGTTGAATTCTTTAACGCATCACAAATGAGTCAAAATATATTGCTCCAACTTGCTAAAATCTAAATACGAGCAAACGCATAAAGTCATTCGCTATATAAAATTTATTTCTGTTTACCACAACATCTTTTTATTATAAATTGAAAATGAAAATGGTTCTTATTTATAGCATTTTATAGGATATTAAATTTGAAAAAATGAGACTTAGGTATTTCAACATTTAGCTTTGCTTTAAAAAACCGTTGCTACTTTTATCTAAAACAGTAATTTTGCTGATGAATATTACATTGGGTAAATAAGAATATAATTTACAAAACTCAATTATATTAATTATACCAGGACAAAATAATTGAGTAAAATTTTCACAAATGTAATAATACCTAATAGATCGAAGTAGCAAGTAAAGAGGGCACGTAAAAAACTAGAGCAAAACGAGTACAGCAAACAAATTAAATTTTCACAAGAAAATTTACTTGACGATACATACTGGTTTTTCCTACTTGTAATCAAGTTTGAATAAACTGCATACTAAAAAATTAGCTTAAAGCCATGACAGACGTAATGGTGAAATGAATGGTTTACGTCGTTAAATATTGCATCGCATTACGTTTCGAATACGTTGAAAATGTACTAGTTTAAAATTTATAAGGTGTAGTGAAGGCCTTAAAACGAATTTTCGTTGATCAATGATGCAGTTGATGTAATCCGTAATGCAATGTCAGCAATTCGTTTGTAAAATCGCCCAACTTCAATCAGATTTCGATCCCTGCAATGCTATTTTTAAATTGATCAACTATTTTCTGTTATTGCTGATTTGAAAATACCTACCTAACGTATAACGGCGGTAATAGCGTAATGAAATTAACATTTCGCAATGTTCGAGTTTCTCTCATCAATTTCTACGAAATTTGACAATCTGCGCCGAGCGTAATTCGAATACCAAATTCATTCTTCATCCCATATCTTGATTTCCTTTAAATTTAAACGCAGGATGTAGAACTTTCATAAACAAGATTTTCCACCTACGGTTCAATAGCGCGTGCAATGCTAGCATTATGTTTGCTCAACGTGTTTGCAATTACTTTGAATTAAAGATTTTTTTACCGTATGCGTGTAAATAATGTGGCACAGTATTCAAAGTAAACATACATTTTATACACCGCTAGATATTACATTTGTGCAAATTTTACACCATCTACCATTTCATAAAATTAATTTTTGATTTAATACTTATAGGTTTGCTTAAAGAAAACATATACCTATTTAATACACTGCTACATGTTATCATATATTTGAGTAAATTTTATGACATTCTACTGATATCTACGACTTCATTAAATTAATTTTTGATAACATATTTACTTTCTAAACATGTTGTTGCTGTTGGAAACTCTTGGTAATATAAAAAAATTAATAAAATCCTTATTTGATTCATTATGTAAACATGAGATATTTTTGCATTATTCAAAGTAAACATGTATGTACCTATTTGATAGATTGTGACACATTACATTTGTGCATAGATTTGATTAAAGATTTTTTTGGCATTCATGCAGATAATGTGGTACAGTGTTCATCAAAGCAAACATATGCTTTTTAATACACTCCTGCACATTATAACATATTTCTGTATATTTTATGATATTTTACTGGTATCTACGACTTCATAAAATTAATTTTTGATAACATATTTACTTATTTATAAGATTGATGTTAAAATTGTAATATACCTATTTAATACACTGCTACACATTAGAGCATATTTCTGTAAATTTTATGACATCTTACTGGTATATTCGACTTTATAAAATTAATTTTTGATAAAATATTGATTAAAAATGTTTTGTAATTCTAGACATCTTGTTACTGTTAGAAACTTTTGTTAAATCTTGATAATATAAAAAAATTAATAAAATTCTTGGTTGATTCAGAATGTAAAGATATTTTTGAAAGAATTTGAAGTAAACATGTATGTACGTACCTATTTGATACAATGTGGTACAGTATTCAAAGCAGAGATATTATTGATACACTGCTACACATTATATTTGCCTAAATGTTATGACTAAAATTAACTTTCGATAACATATTTACTAATAGGATTGATTAATTTAATTCGAGATATTTGGTTGCTGTTGGTAAAATAATAAAATTCTTGATTGAGTCATACTATAAAGATAAGATATTTTTGTAAATAATGCGGTGCAGTATTCAAAGTAAACATGTAACACATTGTGACATATTAGATTTGTGCATAGGTTTGATTAAAGATTTTTTTGTCATGCGTGTGAACAATGTGGTTCAGTATTCAAAGCAAAGATATTATTAATACACTGATACACATTACATTTGCATAAATTTTACAACATTGTATTGACATCTATCTACTTAGACGAAAAGATTCAATTCTTTTTTATAATTCGAGACATTTTGTTCCTGCTAGAAACTCTTGCTGAGTCTCGGCAATATAAAAAAATAATAAAATTGTTGATTGATTGAAAATGTATTAATAAAATATTTAATATTTAATAATAGTATATTTAATATACTGCGATACATTACGTTTGATTAAAGATTTTTTGCCGTTCGTGAAACAACAACAATGTGTGGTACAGTATTCAAAGCAAACATATATTTAATACACTGATACACATTACATTTGTGTAAATTTTACTACATACTATTTGCTTCTATCTACGGCTTCACAAAATTATTTTTGATAAAACATTTATAGCTCTGATAAGCCGTTTCGGAATTATCATCGAATTTAATTTTGAAGCATGGCTGAGTGGCTTCGTATTGTGCTTCGGTCATAATACTCCTCAATTTGGTTAAAACTAGATTTCCATTCGCATCCATTAGCCCGTAATTCATGAAAAAGCATTCAAAGAATGATTTTAGTTCTTCGCCATATTCGAAATGGCCTTGGTCGAATTTTAAAATCTTATCAATGTCCGCATTTTTTTCAGTCGCACAATTACTTTGTATATTTGAAATTAGGTCTTTCTCCGATTTATCAATTGGCTACAATTAAATACAAATTAAAAAAAATTATATATATTAAATATTTCTAATTACATATTATTAGTACTTACCAATCCATCTTCAATCATTGCATGCACAGTCAATGCAGAGATTAATAATAAAAAATACTTCATTTTAGCTCAGTTGTGCTTCAACTAAAGACAGCCGCCGAAAAAAATGTTATATAAACATTTATCAAGACTATTGAGAGCAGTTTATGGGTCAGATATTCGTAAAGTTGATAAAAAACAAAGATTTCAATGTATGTTTTACGATCGCGTTTGCTTCAAAACTTTTGAGGAGCTTTACTCGAATACATTCTTCCTTTATTGCCTTTATTTGTTGCATATTACTTGTGCACTGACAACAACACTACACACAATATAAAAATAGATATTAATATAAATTGATATAACAATGCAGATTTTTACAAGAGAAACATCTGTTTTGATCTTGCAATTTATTTCCTTAAAATGTTTATAGACAATGCTTTGGGACATTGTCTGGAGAGACAGTTCATCGATTCCTCTACATTTCCTTCCTGGCGAAACTTTACTGTTTCTATTTATACTATTGAATTATTATCGACTAAAAGAAAAGTTCTAGAAGAGTCGGTGCACAATGGTCTTTTGTTGTACACCTAAAATATATTGTAATCTTTCCATTCATCAATTGTTTTATAAAACTCAATTACTTTTAAACTTAATTAGAATTAACATAAAATGTATGCATTATGTTTGTGTTGTTTTTCAGTATTTACCTACATATATTCATTTAAAATGATCCGGATTTTACATTGTTTACAAATTATTGTATAAATATCCTTAGAAAAAAATTCATGTTTAAAGCTATTACATTATTTATTAGATTTCAAGCTCGTAAAAATATAAAAATAAGATATTTTTCAAAAAATGTACAGTAATGTTATTACATGGAATGCGATTGAAGTTAAATAAGTTGCCTATATTATTATTTATTAGTTGTTTATAAACAAGTCCGTTATATAAATGGTTGCTTTGTGCGTTTTAATTGAGCTCTGATGCTTGTTTACAATGTATACTAATCTATTAATATAAATTGTGTTGCTGCTCTGTTATTAAAAAGACTAATTACGGAAAATCTCATTTTTACGTGTTTATTTGTTTATACGAATGAAGCGTAATTATATCAATTAATCCTTTTTATATATTTTGCCATATTAAACGTAGTAATGCAAAAAAGTAACTTAATTACAAAAAGCGTTTCAAATCTATATGTTCAACTACAGATTCAAACATTTTTTATTGTCTACAAGCAGTGCAGACAAGCTATCACTTGAATTGAATAACCACATTTTAGTTTTTGCCCCGCAATATGTGTCTAATTCATTGCAATGTGTCATAATGTCGCAAATATCGTAGATTTTCATCTAAAGTACTATAATTGATAACAGATAAATCACTCACACAGCACATACAATATGCAAATTCATAACATCTAAGTTTATGCATTGTGTATTAAAGTAGAAAATATAAATTTTCATATTTATCTGTCAGTTATGCGATGAAACTTTAAGTTTAAACAATGTGTGCTAACCGCAAATTATTTTACTAAATACTTTACTATTAATATTAATTATTAAAATTATATTTATCTAAAATAATATAGTGCAAAGTTGGATGCTCGGATTGTTTTGAAAATTTCTCGAGTACGTTTTAACTCGAGTAATTATCATAAAACTTATTAAAACTTGTATATACATGGATATCTCAAATTGCAGCAAAATCAATTTGTTAAACGAAATTAATCCGTAAATATATGCTTATAATCTCAAATTTATTTAATTGGCTTTTATTGTGCGCTGATTTTAATATTAAATTGGATTTGCTGGTGAATGTTTTCTTCAAATCTATGATATACGCATGCAGCAACAAAGCAACGCATCTATATTTAACTAAACATTAAATACAAATTAGCATGGCATAATATTTATCTGTTTAGCTTACCAATGTAATTCTAATCAAATCTAATGTGCGTATCATGCCATAATTTAATTGTTTAACATGGAAAACCGCACAAAATCATATGTCACCTACAGTTTCTATATTCCACTTTAACATCCGCCGCCGTTTCCAATAAACTACATCATAAATTTTCTATGATACATATTTTATATTCTATTGTTTTATAAATTATATAAGATTTGTCTATAAGAATGCTATAGAAATAAATTTCGAATAAAAAAAGAATAACATACCGAAATTATATTACACCGCAAACTTCAGACTGTTTGAAGCAATAATATTTCAATTGGAAACTTAATAAATTTATTTCCGAATGAAACAAAATACATCTTTAGCAATGAACTGAAATTGAATTGAAAAAAAACTTAATCTTTATTGAATTTGACTAAAGTGATTCAGTTAATCTAATATTTGCTTCGAACTTTTATTTTAACCTAATTAAACTTGACATTTAATGTAATAAAAATTCAAATCGCAGCAAAAGTTGTGTAAGATGAAATACATAATTTACAAATGTTTATTAATCAAACGTCTTGTAAAAGTCTCCATTTTTTTCTCGCCCTGTTATTTATTATGCATATTTACTTTTTGATATTACATCATAACTAAATTAATTAAATTATTAAATTAAATTGATGAAAGAGGAAGCTGAGCGTATTTTATTTTTTATCTGACAAGATATATTGTTTTACAATATATTTACTCATTCACCGTTTCCGAACCGATATCCAATATTCCGAACGAACGTGTTCATTATTTATTTTATGAAAATGTTCGGCTTGCTTTAAAATTATTTCATGTTTAATAAATGTTGTAGTAAAGCACTCCTGGTACAACAAAAATCAATAATGTTCGGTGATATGCAGTTTAGGATGCGGATGAAAAAGTTTCCAGGTCCTTGCAATCTATTGTTATCCAGATCAGGAACAAATAAAATCACATAGCACGCGGGCAAGAGCCTTATTGTCATCTTTAATCCCGATTTTTAGCTGGATCTAGCTATTTTCCCTTTGAGCGTACCACTCCAGCAAACGCAAAAAAAACTTTTACTCTTTAAGATATTTTATATGAGCTTGCCGTTTCTTCATTTTCTTCATTATTATGTTTGCAATGAAATATTGATTTGTTCGTTTGATCTTGGCATCGCAAAAACTAATTGCCATTACGCTGTCGCTTCTACTAATTAAATGAATTTAAATTAAACATTTCTTGATTATAATTAATGAATTGATCTTTCAATTTTTAAATAATAAACTTAATTGGGTACTATTCTTAGGAATTATTATATAAATAGCAGCTCCAAATAAAACGCATTGTTTGCACAATAATTAACGTACTATACATTCATTATATCAATGGCCGTCACATAGTAAGTTTATATAATTATCTGAAATAATGAAACACTTAAATTAAACTTACTGGCAATTTAAATAAATCTCTATCACATTGTTTTATAATAAATACAATCAAAATTATTATTGCAATTAACTATCATTTTAATTATGCCAAGTATTAAAACGTATTACGATTCTGTATGGTTTTTAATTAAAGGTCAAAAACGATTTAAAGCGCCAGACAATTATTTTGTTGTATAAAAATAAACGGCTTACTGTGTCATGGGATTTCACACATCCGTAACTAATTACACCATTTGATTTAATATTTAATTATTATTAAAAGCAGATTGTTGAATTGATTTTTGTTTTCATTAGGTATCCGCTCGCTTAATTCAAAAACTTTTTTCAACGCTATCTGCTATGAATATTTAAGAGTTGTTATAAGAAACAATATGCAAATATTTTTTGCCCGCCGCCGCCGCAAAAAAAACGAAAATTAACCATCTCATCTCATTTAAAATGCAAAAATCCATTTGTCAATCGTGCTACAAGTTTGACAACTTGTTAATTGCTTCTTCAAAATGAGTCTATTAATGAAATTAGATGATATACAGGTAGGCAGTTTCAAGGATGTGAACTTTATCCGATCATTTTTGATTTTGCAATGGGAGAAAATACTTTTTTTTTTGTTGCAGCATTTTCAATCTTTGGACTCATTTTGTAGATTAAACGTTGGAGTAATCCACAGATTTATCTTTCTTATTATATCACAACTAATAAAATTAGCGCAAAAATGGCAAATGAAAAAGATATTATGCGATGCCATCTAGTGTAGTTAATTTAATGTCAGATTATCTTTAAATAAAACGGAATGATGATAACAAATATTATGAAAGTTGCAATAAATATAATGGGATTTAACTCGCGTTTTAATGTTGTTGGGGAATTTAAATTATTAATGAAATTTTAAGCATAACGCATAAAACATTTTTATACGGTCGGTGTTTGCATGCACATTTTATGCCCATTCAAGAAACATCTATTTAAAGTAAATTTATTATGATGAAATTCATATAGATTCACTGAAGCGTTATATGCATTGTTAAACATTTTTATTATTATTTAATATCATCAATTACATCTCGAAGAAGAATAATATAATTATCTTCCATCTGGCATTAATACATCAGATTTTGTTTGCAAAACTACAATCATTTTATGCACACAATTTACGATTCAATTACGAACGATGCAACTTAAATCATATTATACGCTTACAATCGAATTACATCATTTTCAACAGTTCATATTAGAATTTAAACTACGGCAGACGAATTTACTGGCACTATTTCGAAAATAAATTATGTCAAGTTTATTAGACGCGCATACACACACACTTAGTTTTGTCATAAAGCAATTTATTTGCTGTGTATTAGTTTGTCTTTCTTCCACCTCGTCTGATTTATTACATTTTGCGACAACTAAATACAATAAATGTTATTTATTTTATCTCTACACTCATATATATATTTTAAAAATTGTACATGCCACATTCAAATGAATTGAAATAAATGTTTGGTTATTAATTTGATGTACATATAATATGAAACAAAATAAAAGCGCTCAAAACAAATTTATTCTGAGTCGTATACCTCGAATTGATTGACATATGATTTGTATATGTTATATAATTGATGGTTGCTCAACTATACAACTACAAACTGCATGTCACATGTTGTAATGCAATAAAATCTCGACAATATTTTAATCAATTAAAAATTTATTAAAAAGAATTTTTTTTATAAGAAAATTAACAATTAAAACGTGTGTGGAAAATTTAAAACAATTTCGAACCTTGTGGAGCTTTTTCGAAGAAGCACTTGATGAAGGCATATGAACTATCGATGCCATTTGAATATGTTCCCTTCGTGCAGGCTTCAATTAGGGGTTCGACCTTGTCACCGAATTCCGGTGTCAGTTTCGCCTTCATCACATCCTTCTTGTACACGCCAGCCTCGTCAACAAAATCAATCCGTTTGCCGAAACAGAAGATGTACACTTTCAATTTGGGATCATCGACGATTTTGCCATTGCGCAAATCCGTCAATAAGTTTTCTGCCGCACCGGACTCCTTGCCGCAGACGCTGCGATGCTCGAGCACCTTTTGCTTTTGTTCCTCGGTGATCGCCTTTGGAAAAATATCGAGTTGGATGTAAATCGAAAATGGAAACATGTGTGAAAAGTTGAGTACTTACAGCTGTCAATCCCACGAAGGCGACGAGTGCAACTAGAACGAACGTTTT
This sequence comes from Adinopsis sp. GC000173, assembly GCA_030264715.1. Lineage (NCBI taxonomy): Eukaryota > Metazoa > Arthropoda > Insecta > Coleoptera > Staphylinidae > Adinopsis > Adinopsis sp. GC000173. The sequence continues at coordinate 60,033 of JARJDW010012377.1, forward strand.
CATTTTGATTCTTTATGATTTCGTTGATATCACTAACGAACTCGAAGTGTGATTCTTGTCGAAGATGTGCTGGCTTTTATATGCATGGCAAAGAAGGTTATATACGATTCCTTATACATGTCTAAAGTGCCCCTTCTATAATTGATTTACATCAGTATTTTGTAATATAATAGTCATGGTCAAGAACGTATTTTTTTTCACTAGGTTAGACTGACAAGTTGTTTTGATTGATTTTTACGTCTATGTAAGTCCAAGATAATTTAAAAATTAATAATTTATTATATTGTATATGTTTTTTTTCACATTCAATATATGAAACAATTGTTCCAAAAATAGTAAATAGCCATTACGTAACGATCTTAAATGCGATGCCGACGTAACGTTCAAATGTAGATCTCTTTGTTCGATTCGACATCTCGCAAATTTAATACAACTTTTTTATAAAATCATTTTAAATAATTATTGAGCAGGTACATTAAGTTAATGTAAACATTTATATGTACTTAATTATTATATACCTACATATATATTTATAGATGCAGTTAAATAACTAGTCAAATTTATTTAAAACGTTTCCGTTGACTCTTTGATCGGATTTTTATCAAATTTCATACCCATCATAATATTGTATAACTTGATAGACAAATGTGTTAGGTATTTGAATTAAAATGCATACATGTTTAATATATGTATACTATTCCTAGCAACGCAGTAACGATTCAATTATTATTATTATTATTGTTTATTTAAAATTTTTCCGCTAGTTCTTTGATCGGTGTTCTATCAAATTTCACACCCGTCATAATATTGTATACCTACAATAGATAAACAATCGTGTTAGGTATGTAGATTAAAATGAATACATGTTTTAACGATTCAATTATAATTATTGTTTATTTACAACCTTTCCGCCGATTTTTTGATCGGTCTTCTATCAAATTTCATACCCATTATAATATGGTATAACTTGACAAATAATTGTGCTAGGTATTTAGATTAAAATGAATACATGTTTAATATATACTTTTCCTAGCAGCTTAGTAACAATTCAATTATTGTTATTATTTATTTAAAATTTTTCCGCTTGTTCTTTGATTGGTCTTCTATCAAATTTCATACTCATCATAATATTGTATAACGTGATAAACAATTGTGTTATGTATTTAAATTAAAATGAGTACATGTTTAATCTATCAGCCTATTAACGATTCTATTATTATTATTATTATTATTATTTATTTATTTAAAACGTTTCCGCTGGTTTTTTTAATGGATTTCTATCAAATTTCATGCATATTTGTGTTAGGTATTTAGATTAAATTGAATACATGCAGAGTATATACTTTCCCTATCAGCTTAGTAACGATTCGATTACGCATGTGTTAATTACTATTAAACATCAATTTATTTTCAAACGGCATTATTATCGTTGCATAATTAATACGCTATTTAATATACAATGTGCACATTGTCAGATAATCAATTGTATAGTTTGTAATAAATTATTTAATAGAAAATATCACTTATAATTAGATATACATATGTAGGTACCTAGCTGCAATGTATAATTTACTCCTGACGTTTTCATTTGGTTTGATTAAATTTATACTTGTCAATTTTCATGCAATTTGATAAATAATGAAAACCTAATTGTAGTAATAAGGTGTTCTATACCTTGCATAAATTCAGAATACACTTAGCTTGCAATTATGTAAGCGGTGTAAGTATGAATAATGAAAAGATCTTCGCTTATATAGATGTCTATTTTCAAATGAAAATCTGATCGTAAAAACAAATAGTAAAAACTACTATTTTCTATTATATCATAGCTTAATAAATACACTTTAATTTTCATTAAATTCATGACGTTTGGAGATAAAATAATGTTCCTTTCATAGCGACCTAGCGGCGCCTTTTTAATTAATAATTATTGAAAACCCGTAAATATGCAGCTTTTAATTCGGCTTCATACACAAATTCACAACACTTGTTTTTAAAATATTAGGCAAAAAAATGGAATTGGATGAGACTGCAAAATAATTTTTGCATAAGTAATCAATTAACTTGTTGAAAGCAAACAAACATATTGTTTTTATTATTGCAATGACGAAGAAACGTTTTAATATATTAATAAATAAACAACTGCCATATTAGGTGTTATCGATTTATTATTATAATTTAGATTAAAAAAAATATATATTTTGCGAGATTTAAAAATATCAGAACGTTCAAGGACGAAATGGTAGGAACGCTGTGTAGTACGTTGTGTAGCATCGTTGAAAAAGTGCTCATTAAATCTACAAAAGAATGAATTTGCCAACCAAAAACGAATTTAATTAGTTTTACAAAGCATCATGTGGGTTTAGTTAAATAACCTGCAATAAGCTACGTCCAATGAAAATAAAAAAAAATGCGCAACTCTTTTACTGGAATTAATTAATTGCGTTCAATTTTGTTGGAACGGTGGTGAACAAAACTGCAATCAACTCGTTTATTTGAGATTGAAACGGTTAGCGAGAATTGGGCGAATTATTCTAAGAAGTTCTTTTCACAAGTACACAAGTATATTTAGTGTTTGAATTTAGTACTCCAATTCGTTAAGATAATTTCAAATTTCTTTTTTTGTTAAAATTGCCACTAAAATAGTGATTCATCTATGTTGAATTATTTGAACAAATTAATCAACAGTGTTTTCTAGCGAACGAGCTTGAATTGATTTAAATTAAAGATTAATGTGTACCCTGCACTATGATGAAATTTTAAGTCTTTAACAAATTTGTCTTTGAATTGCATTGGCAATCTCACAAATAATTGAATTTCTATGCTTCGCTTGCAATTAATTACATTTCTAATACTTTATTTGTAGGAAAATGTTCCTCTTAATTACACTTTTTTGTTTAATCTGATGGATACTTTATAAGAGTTATGCTTGTGTAGTTATTTTTTCATATTATTATTAATGCTGCTAATGACGTGAATTATGGAACGAATAGAGTTACATAAATCTTCAAAATGGCTTGATGAAGCCCATTTGGGCTTTTAACACTAAGAGGATATTGTATGAAAAATTAACTAGTCCTGTCATTTAAAAAAAGATACATTCTTACCATACACATATACAACATTAGCTGTGCGTGCTTTTTTCAAAGTAAAAGATTACATTCGCACATGTAAATTAATGTGTAACAAAATTGTGTTTGCATAAGTAAAGCAAAACGTATCCTTTATTGTAATACACGTAATTTATGCAAAAGAAGGTAATGTTAAATTTATAACTACATGCCTTGTTGGGCACTATCATCATGAAAATTTCATTCATTTTACATAAAATAATAGAAATTATAATAATATTCATGTTAATGTTATGGGCCTAATTATTACTCTTGATTATTACATTTTACTCGCTCGAATAATACATTAATATGAATCATAGATTATTGCATTGTAACAGTTGAATGTAATTTATTAGTCTAAATTTAATGCAATTGTTTTTCGCGGCGAATAATGAAAATAATACACTACTAACTTTTATGAAAAGGGGTAGCAGAGCACAATGCAGTTAGAGCAATAAAATTTCCGCCCAAAAGACAAAGGAATTGTACCGTTGTGAGATCAAAACTTTTTCAGAGACTATTTTATGGGCAAACTCTATAAAATGTTATTATTATTTTTTTATTTAAAGATACCTAGCTAGCTACCTACTCCTACTTTAATAACATTTTTGACGAATGAAATTTAATACAATTTGTTGTACTTTTCCTAGCAGCTAAGCTTTCGATTCAATTATTATTATTTATTTAAAATTTTTCCGCTGGTTCTTTGATCGGTTTTCTATCAAATTTCATACCCATCATACTATTGTATAACGTGATAAACAATTGTATTTAGTATTTAGATTAAAATAAATACATGTATAATATATACTTTGTCTAGAATATTTTATGGACAAACTCTATAAAATGTTATTATTATTTTTTTATTTAAAGATACCTACCTAGCTAGCTACCTACTCCCACTTTAATAACATTGCTGACGAATGAAATTTAATACTATTTATTAAATTGACTACATGTTTAATATGTACTTTTCCTAGCAGCTTAGTAACGATTCAATTACACTGTGCTCGAATTGAGTACCTTTTTTTTCTGTCAAACAGGGCATCTAGTGGATAAGCGTATTTAAGGTGTGCTGAATTCAATGGCTCAAACCGTTTTTAAAAGTTAGATCGGGTTTTCGAGATATTTTAATTTGAATTTCTTAAAAACAAGCAAATAAAATACTTGATAATAGGCGTGAATGCTCATAGAGTAAAACGTTATCACCAATAAGATGCATTTCTAATGCATATCTGTAGCAGTATATGAATTTTTATTGTATTTTTCGGATACGTACAATAAGCGTAAACGCTTATAGATTACGTTACTACCAATAAGATGCACTTCTAATGCATATCTGCACCATTATTCTTGAGAAATTCTAATTGAGATATCCCGAAAACGCGATCTAACTTTTAAAAACGGT